>JAFBJU010000413.1:1719228-1884865 GCA_016785305.1 Colistium nudipinnis
ATTTATATATATATAATATGTATAATTTGTATGGTGTGATCGTTAGTTTACAGGCCAGAGCGCTAAGGCCAAGTACACACTGAAACGTTTAGAAACGCCATTGTTCTTTCCTCATGCTTTATCCCGTCAAATCTCTACACCTCTTCAGATCATGACCGAGGGATATGAGGACACGAAGGACATCTTAAAAATGTGTGTGATTGTGGCTAGGGGTGTTTTTCGTTCTCCACCGTGTGCTGAGAAAACAAATGACTCTCAGATGACCACTGAACCTTGACCACACCAGCCCAACCCTCCCAGTTAAACTTCAAACTTAAGATAAAAGATCACAGAAAAAGTGAGAGGAAGAAAAAAAAGAAGAACAAAGTGATCTGTCTGTTTATAATATGTTCACCTGTTCCATGGAACCTGTTCTCTCCTGTCAACCATAGGAGAACAACAGTATTTCTTAATTCATCACTTAAATTAAATCGTAATTATCGCCATGATTTCAGATTTTTCAAATGTAAAGATTAAGTCACCTCCTTTCCATTTTGCTGACCATATACATATATTTTTGGAAGGAGCTGATCAGTTTGTCGTCTGTTTTTCCGACCCGCCAAGGACCAACTACCATAAACTCTAAACCAGACACCAAAATGTATCTGAGTTTTCAAGGAAAAGGGGGTTTTCTTCTTTCAGTTTCACTCCCCCCCTCCTCATTCACATGACACAAGCCAGCTGCTTCAACTACTGAGGGAAAGGGACAGTTACTAATAGGTGTGTACATGTATGTCTGTGTGTTTGCATTCATATGAGCAGCGACCATGTATATCAGAGCTTTGTGGTCTATATGCAT
This sequence comes from Colistium nudipinnis, assembly GCA_016785305.1. Classification (NCBI taxonomy): domain Eukaryota; kingdom Metazoa; phylum Chordata; class Actinopteri; order Pleuronectiformes; family Rhombosoleidae; genus Colistium; species Colistium nudipinnis. Next base: position 1,720,067 of record JAFBJU010000413.1, read on the forward strand.
TTCGTATATTTTCCTACGTATGTCTATAGGTCCTTGTCTCACTCGCATCATAATTTTTCCCTGTCAGAAGAGGTTTTCTTCAAAAATAGCCATCAGGTCACTCTGGAAGTTGATGTCAATGGTGTCGGCCATCTGCGTAGGAAACGAGAGAATTAAGAGAAGCATTAAATGTTGTTTTTTAAAAGTAAAAACAATCCACCATTGTTTTTTTTTACAGTTTTGTTCATACCGCCTCTCTCCTGCGCCTCTCTTGCTCACGGCGGCGCGCCATTTCCCTCTGCTGGTCCAGAGCGTTCTGTGCAGCTGAGGAGGATGGCGGCGGGGGTGTTGGCTGTGCGGTTGGAGCCTGTGGAGAGTGAGTGGGTGGGGTAACAGCCGGAGGTGTGGGAGCAAGAGGAGAATGTTGCTCCTGACGGCGGCGGGCATCCTCCTGTGGTCTGCGAGTGTGTTCCACTGTGTCATCGTCGTCACGGCTACAGCATTGAGAACAAAAAAAGGTAAGTTGGCTGTCTGCAGATGCATTAATTAGTTAAACAAACGAGTGGATAAAGCATTCAAATCTACTCATGCATACATCTATAAAATCCTGTTTCTCAAGAAAACCAAATAGAATGTTGATATTATGTTGCACATTTACATACACTTTTAACAGGATGAACTGCAATGTTAAAAGTGTTCAATTGATCCAACAAGAACTTCATCAACACGCAGGGGCCAAGTCTGAAGAATATCTTTTTTATGTGTTTTACTATGAATATTTATAGTGAATAAATGGTGCTATTTATATTCATAAGTTCAAAGTTGAATCATATGATATATTCACGTGCTGGCAGGAGTATTTAACATTTGTAAGCCATGGCAAATTTCTTTTCGTAAGCAAAGACTCAGCTAAATCGTTTTTTTTGAATATTTAATGTTGACTGACTATAAATGGAAGCAATGGCTTCCGGTAAAGCTGGACTTTGAATTGAATCTATTTATAATTATAAAACAGGGACTTAAACATGTAATAACAGTCTTTGTGTTCCTTAAATGTAGTTGAGCACATCAAATCCCTCTGTGTCTCCCTTTAACATAGAAACTCATGATGTGGTCTTCCACCTTTCCTGTTAGAAAACGTCCAAACCTCCTGCCACCTACCGTAGCTTTTCTTGCTCTCTTCTGGCCTGTTCAGCCTTCAGCTGTCTCTCTCTCTCCTCCTTCTCCCTTGCGGCCCGTCTGAACTGCTCGAAGCTGTCGCTGGAAGAGCGAACGGCGGATGCGGGTGTGGACTGAGACCTCTGAGCCAGACTGGCCCAGGAACCCATATTCTTTAACTTCACTTCCTGGAAAAGGAGACGAAAAAAGACAAGGAAGACGGTGGGGTTAGAGAATGACCAGTTGAATGAAGGCCAGAAGCGAGTCCACTTTCAACGAGAAAATCATACACACCTGTGTCTTCTTAGGAGCAATGGGAGTTTTGGGCTCTTGTTTGATTTTGCCGTCTTGCTGGGAGCATGGCGGTGCTGATGAGTCAAGTAGGCGAGAACCAGGCCGAGAAGCATCCAGTGGCTTCAGATCTAATCCTACGTGAGCCAAGACCAGGTGAGTGAGTATGTATATATATCCACAGACCAAGAAACATAATATAATACACACACACACACACACACCACACACACACACACAAATGCACACACACACAAATGCACCTTAACCAACTGGCCAAAGAGATCATATGAAATAATACTTATGCAAAGTAGCTGTGGATAATTTTGGAAAGAGCTAAAAAATTTAATTAATGCAATTTTGTTACCATGTTGAACCTTAGACATGATGGACTATCATGCAAATACAAGTGTTTAGAAACTCACTGTGTTTGTTGTTGGGTTTGTGTGTATCCTGACGCATGGCAGGGCTGAAGGGCGTGGGGGACAGAACCGGCGAATGGGAGGGCTTCTCTTCTTTGACCACTACCAGGTCGGACCTCTGCTCCTACAGAATGACATTAACATGAAAACGGCATTTCAGTCAAATGACTTTTATTTTTTGTTTAAATGTAAACTTAAACTTTTCCTAAAAGCATTTCACTCACCTTTTTCTTGGTCTGTGGAGTTGACTGCTGTCCCACTGTGTGGAACTGAGGCATCTGAGGAGAATGCATCATCAGAGGGGAGGGGCTGTCACGCAGGCAACCTAGAAAATCATACAAATGCTTCATTACTCCAATTCGATTACGGGTTACAGACACAATATGCAGTGACATCTACAAAAATGGTAACAGTATATTTAAAGGCTTCCATACCCAAGCCAAAATGTTGCAACTTTCACCACGTACAGTTTTAGTCTGATGTATCAAGAGTGTCTTCTAATTCTCTCTCTAAAAACCTCTTTATCTGCAACCCGTAGGTGACAAGGAAAAATATATTCAAAATTATTTTTGAAAGGAAGTGACCTAGCACCGAACAATGCAGTTATACCTCAGCTAGACATGGTTCAATTCAAACGAAAGGCAAACAAAAAAATTGAAAAAACATTGTTGAGTTCCAAGCATGAAAGTATTGTTGTAAGGCCTTTTTACTCTTTACATAACTGCAGCAGTTTAACTGCTGTTTTTGGCCACCTGAATAAAGACTGATTGATTCCTACTTGCCGTATCTAAACCTTAACTATATTCACTTATTTATGTGAATGTATTCAAAAGCCAGTGGCTTCCACCTTCTGACACCTTAAATTTAATCGCCGCCTACTTGCAAGTGAAAAGGAAAACAACTAATAAACCTATAAATAAAAAAAACAGAATTACAGACGATGTTGTTCGTTTTCCCCTGTTTCATAGTGTGACTTGTCATCTTAATTTTGGGACCATTTGATGGCTACCCGAGCCTTCGGTGTGTGAATTTTCATCTTGGGTATAACAATTTATTTTACCTGTTGAGAAAGGCTCTGCTTTACTTTGTGGCGATGGCAGTTGTTGATGTTGCTGCATCTGTTGTACCTTCTGCTGCAGCGCCCCCCCTTTCTGCTGCTGTGGTACCGGTGTGAGTGTGTGCGGGAACGGCTGCTGCATGAGCGTGTGGCCCGAGCTGTGTCTCTGCGTCAGGACGGGTGTCGTTAAAGGCTGCGCGAGCAGTGACGGCACCAGCTGCACAGGTGAATGCGTGTGCAGCGGCTGGGTCTGTGTGGAGGGCCGAGCCTGGAGAGACTGCAGGAAGGTGTGCACCTGACTAAGGGGCAGGGTTTCAGAACTGGTGGGCATCAGCTCTTCGTCGTCCTCCAGCAGGGCTTGAGGAGGTTGTGCCGAGAGGGTACCCAAGATGCCATGGGAAGTGGGTGAGGGGACTCGGGGCCGGGGGACTGGTTGAGGAAGCGTAAGGGGGAGGGAAGGCTGAAGCTGGGGTGAGGGGGATGGAGGCAGGGAGGGGATCGAGGACGGTGGAGGCTGTGGGGGCTTGGGAGGAAGCGGTGCTGCGCGGTTGCTCGGCCTTGACGGTTGCTGGGGAAGAGCATTGTGGATTGCTGCAGAACAGGAAGAGAAGAGGATGATGAAAAAAGCCGAGTAAACAACAAGAAAATTCAACAGCTGATTGAAGAACATTGAGGCTAAATCAATTTGTTCTATTGACTGCCTTGGGCGACCGTGAACAATTACTCTTATATATGTATTTCTTTGTCTATGAACTAAGAGAAAAGCACCGATACTGAAGTGAACGTACCCGGTGAGGGTATGACAGGATGTTGGTTTAGGAAAGGGTGCGTCTCCGCGGGCGTCTGGTTGCTCGAAGTGTTTGTGTTTAAGAGGCCAGAAGTGACGAGGGCAGTACCAGCAGTAGTAATGGTTGGATTCAGCTCTACGTTTGACTGCATCATGTGCGGGTTCATGAAGTGAGCCAGAGGATCAAACCCTGAGTTCAGCAGCTGGGAAGCATCCAGAGATGGAACAGAGGGAGGGGGGACACATGGTGGTTTGGACTGGACGACTTGAGGCTGAATCTGAGGCTGAGGAGGGGCCGGGCCAATTCCACAAATAAGGGACTGGTGGTGTGGTCGCTTGGTCTCTTTAATAGTTGAGGTCTTCTGCTGTTTGGGAACCAGCCCTGATAGATAAAGGTATATGAAATATTTGTAGATAATGGCAGGAAATTTGAAATGATGAAAAAGTACATCTACTGTTTATCAAAAGAAGACAAGATGAGATCAAATCAGTTGATAACATTTTGTGTGTATACATTACCATTCTCAGAGTCTTCACTATCAGAGGAGTCACTGCTGCCTGAGGATGAAGATCCTGTCTTCATCTTTGTCACATTTGTCATCTCCAGGGCCTTCTCTGCTGAAACGTATACCAATCACAAATTTAGGAAAAGCAAGGGCCAACAGATTTTATTTCAATTGTGTAAATACAAGGCCTAAAAACACTGCACTTGGAGTTAGGCCAATGTGCTGTGATTAGTAAGCCTGCATTTCTTTTGCATATTCAGTGACCTCTACTCCTACAATGCACCTGATGGTTTTCTGATAGCACATGTATTCCATACATGGGTAAAATAACTAATGTAGCTGACCAGTTTTGCAATACTCTCACATCTGTCCATTAAATATATAAGATTGTTATTTTGCTGCTGGCTCAAACCTTATAGTTAACAGGCACGTCTATAACAGATGTTTCCAAGTTTGTTTGCATTTTGTCTTTATATTAATTGGTCATTTCTCTTAAACATTGTTCCCTTATAATCACTTGTAGATAAATATGTTGAACATTGGCAAAATTACATGCCGATTGCTTATTTGGAAAATTTTTTGCAATGATTGAATAATAATTTGTAATATTGAACAATGGCCCAACCCTTAATTATATTTCATGATGATGTTGACTCGTCTGAAGAAAATGGGTATTGCAAGGCTTTTAAACCACGACCAATCCCATTCATCTATTAACACTTTGAGTGATGTGTGAGAGTTGCTGATTGCTTTAGCACAAATGCACACATCCTACCTGATGGTTTTTTCTTCTTCTTGAGGCAGCTGGAGACATATTTCTCCAGCTCTCTCAGCGTGGAAGGCTTCAGCGTCTCAAAGTCTATCTCGATCTCATCAGGGTTGGAGTTCTTCAGTGAGGGCTCGCGTGTTTGAATAATGTGCACAACTCGGCCCAGTTTGTCACCAGGCAACTTGTTGATGTCTAGGCTAAGCTGGCGCTTCTCCTCGTATGACATTGGCTTGGATCTTTCCGTGGACACCCCTCCAAATAGATCTGAAGAGAGTGTGAGCCAGTTGACCATGATAATAAATACAATTCAAATATAATAATCATGCTAATCACATCTTTAATACACATACCTATTTCATCCTCGTCTGCTTCAAGAGTGGCAGAGGGGACGAGAGGGGTCGGACCAGGCAGTGGGGGCATAGTTGGGCGGCTGTTTTTTGCTCCCTCTTTCTTACTGTGATTGACAAATGATCCAATTAGCTCCAGCTAACACCAATACAACTACAACACATGTTACCACTGTAAAACCTACATGGGCTTTTTCCTTTCCTTCTTGACAATGATTGGCTCCTTGTTTGTTTTGCTTTTCTTAGGAATCTGAAGCATCGCAGGTGGAGGGGTCTCCAAACTCTCCTCTGCTCCCATCTTTTTCTTGTGCTTTTCTTTCTTTTTTTCCTTCTTCTCCCTCTCTTTTTTCTTGGGCTTGCAGACCTGCGGCTCGGAGAGTGCAGCAAGCTGTTCATGGACAGCTTTGAGCTAGAGGACACAAAAACACATAATTGTGGTCTTAAGAGACAGCAGCCTGTGCTTGCGTTTTTCCGTGTTTCAGCAATTACCCACATTCGGTAAAGCTGTTCTGCATGGCCCACCCACCTGTTGTGTCTCATAAGCCTCCCTCCCCCTTCATTTTCCATCCTCTAACCTGTTCCTGCAACTCAGCCAATCGCTGTTGCCTTTCGTGTTCTCCGGCCGAGGACTCCGATTCGGAGGTGCTGGAGCAGTCGTCTCCCGAGACAGCAGAAGGAGGCAGGGCTTGTCGAGTGGAGGGGGCAGGGTGGAGGGCCGACGAAGGGGTGGGAACAGGGGTAAGCTCCTCGGGCTCATCGGGCATTTTAGCGAATCGCATCTCAAACACGTCCTATCAGGAGGGACAAGGGCAGAAGAAATTGTAAACAGGAAAATATTGTGCGTCTCCTCAGGTAACGTACCAATACCCATTATTTGTAATATATTGTATCAATCAAGTAGCCCAAATCAAATGTATTTAGCGCAAATTTGATATGTTTTTTTCATTGTGGTGTGAACAGCACAAGTTACATGGAATCTGATCTTTTCCTATTTCAATATGAGCCACTTTCATGCGCGTTCCAGTTCCAGCAGACACAGTTTGGCTGCATGTGACCTTGAAGTCAATCTAGAGCGTCATTCGTCACTCAGCCAACACAAATATGGAAGACAGCAGTGAGGGAATCCAGTGTGAACATAGTCCGAGTGTGCCAGCACTCTTAAATGTTTGTTTACTCAATTTAAACAAATACCCAGAAAAGTGCATGATGATTATTTTTCATTTGCAACTGAAACTAAAATTCAACCTTGTGGCAGCACCCCATCATACCTGCCAAATAGGAATAAATAAGACACCTGATCAGTGCATATATGACTTTTGGACATCAAACTACAAAACCATGAGCGTTAATCTGCAGCTATATAAATATATACTGTGTGTGTATATATATCGATTATAGTGGATTTGGCCTTAAAGGTTTTTGGTCTAGAAACATAAGGGATTCCATGTTTTGGAGATCCAGTGCAGAGCGTCTTTATCCACTATAATCCAAGCCATAAAAAATCTGCTTTAACTGAGGGGCCCGGGATGCTCAGGTACAGCTGTGCGAAGCACAGTTAAAATTGCCAAATATCCCCAGATGCTTCAGTGTCATGGCTATATACATTCCTCAGGATTTCTTTTTAAATATTAAATGTATTCAATGTTATGTATTTTAATTGGCAAAGTTCGTTCCAGCAGTCCTACATGATATTATATACTTATTAGAACTGCACAGTGAGATATAGGGTTAGGGTTGCTAACCTGTAGTTTGCGCGCCATTCCAACCACGTCATGGTCTGGAGGATTGTACTTGTAACAGTTGGAGAACATTATTCGGACATCTGCTGCAAACTCTTGGGCGTCCCTGTACTGTTTGTTGTCCAGCTTTTTCTAAAGGAGACAAAAGAAGGTTATCACTATCACATATCACTGGGTATGCATAGTCCAAATCTCAATATATCTGAGAAACCAGTTAAAATAATAATACAATACAAAAAACCAAGCAGTGAATGCTAAAAAGCACTAAAAGGTCGCACAGGATGCCTAATAAGATTCCTGTTTTTCTTTTAAGGCATCATCATCTCTAGAATCATGCAAAAAACGATTTATTGTAAAATGGTTTGAATTTTGCTAAGTAGACAAGCATTCACAGGCAATTAAAAGTCAAATTAATTTACAAACTCATGGGACTAATTAATTTGTTTCCAAAATCTTTTTTTTTTATTAACATGGCAGACAGCCATTTGGTATCATTCTTTCAACAGTTTAATAGCTTATTAGAATATATATATTTTTTACATATAATTTAAATTATTTGTTTTTCTTAACAATTTTTCACCATTACAATCCTACAATGTACAGTATATGTAAAACATACAAAGTGTCAATTAAGAGAGGACAGATAATTATTTTAAATTTTTGCTGCCAGTAATATATTGTGCATCCCTATCATTAAGTTATTGGTTTACCGTTACATGTTGATCACAAATTTTAATAAAAATCACCTTGATGGTGCTGAGATCCATGGGGTTCTTGATGATGTCATGGTAGTCATGGAGGCCGAGGGCTTTTACGTCCACAGGCTTGTAAAAAGGCCAGGCATATGCCACGTGTTTCTTGGACAGCATCTCTCTGACAAGGCGTGCACAGGAACGCAACAGCTCTTGACGTTTCGGCGATGCTGTCTCTCCTGTCTCCAGGCCGGCACTCAGGTGGTGTTGAGAGTCTGGCTGCGATGCATCTTTTTTGGGTTGCTTTAATGGACGACTGGGCTCTCGACGTGGCCGAGTCTCAGCTGAGACAGGAGATGATTCACTGAGCTGGTCGTTGGCAGTGGGTGTGGTGGTGTCTGCTTTCCTCTTCTGACTCTTCCTTTGCTGTTGGAGCAGCAAATATCAGAGGTTTGAATAGCACAGAAATGTGTGACATTTAATTTGCCTGCATTTACTTACCTTAATGCGGGCAGGGGAGCTCTGCAGCATCGGGACAGGATGGAGGCTCGGGTGTGTTGGGGCCGGAGGGGGAACAGAGGTCATGCCTTGGGCCAGGACATCTGGAGTGGAGAGGGGAAAGTGGGTTCCAAGATGGGTGTGTGAAGTGGGTGTGGGAGGCACGCGTGGGGGAGGCTGAAGTTGAGGCTGGGCCAGGGGTAGAGGTAGAGGAGGTGGGCCTTGAGAGGTGGGTGTGGCACGGGTCTGCGGGGTGGTTGGCGGGGATGAAAAGCCCTGGGTATGCGGGGTGCTGGACGGGGACGACGAGTCATGACCTGAATCTGACTTTGTGATCAGAGCTGGGAAAACAAAGATGAAATCAATCAGGAGGATCACAAATATTGAATCCAAGGATAAAAACACTAATGCTCAACATGCATCAAATGAAAACTTGATTTAACATTACTAATTCCAGACTAGGTGTGGTTCACTTAGAGCAGGGATATTCAAACTCAGGCACGCAAGCTCTTGGGGTTGGGCAATTTAATCTGAGCCACCGAGTAATTCCCAACAACTCAAAAGTTTGGACACCCCTGTATAAGAATGAAAAACAAACAAACAACACAGGTGCGCTATGTAGATGCTTGACTGGTTAGACTAGTTTTCTCACCGTAATTTACTTGCGGAAACTCCTCATGTAATTGAGTACACAGAGCATACACACAAACAGAATCAAACAGGTCACAAGTGTAAATAATAAGCCCAGCTACACTCCTACCTGACTCCCGTCTGCCCCCACGGCGTCCCTTGTTGACCACAGCGATCTCTGTCTCTTCCTGGGGCATCTCTGTGATCTTCTGGAGAAAGAGCTTTTCCAAGGATTCCGCCATTAGCACAATATCATCCCCCGGCTTAATAAACAAACACATAAGGGCACAAGCTCTTGAGTCACAAAAATAGGTGCAGCAGGACACTTGATTTCAGTGAGACACCTGATCTTGATTTCATCAGAACCAAATGTCACGTGTGACTAGAACCTCAAATATGGCTGACCTTGTTGTAAATGTAGCAGTTTGTGAACATTGTGTTGAAGTCTTGGATACACTCCTGGGCATTCCAGTAGTAGTTGTTCTCCAGGCGTTTTTTTATTGATCCCATGTCCATGGGCGTCTTGATGATCTTATAGTAGTCCTTGAAGGGGAGCAGGTGGAGATCATTAAATTGGTATCTTGCCAGAGAAAAATGTACATGAAAAAAGTGAGAAAACAAAGAAAAAAATCATGTTATCCTTTGGTCCAAAGAACACTGATATTTGCCACCTGCAGAATGTATATGAGGCACTGAAGATTACCATATTAATAGGGCCCTAATGTACAAAGTTAATCTGGGTTACTGCTATGATGTTTCTCTTAACCAAAGAGTCAGAAACCACAGTTCAGAGAAACATGCATTGGTTGAGGGACAAAAATAACTATTCCAATAATCCATTAATTGTGTAAAACTGACAAATGTTTTTCTAATACATGCTTAAATGTGAGGATTTGCAACAATAGTTAAACCAAATATGCTTGTTTATATCATTAATTAAAGGCCAAAATATTCATCCTTTTTCATCAGATTCATACTGAAATTTTTTTGTTTAAATAAGAGGATGGCTTAAAAATGAGGTATTCAATCAGGTGACAATCAAGTCAGTCAAATCAGTGTTCAAAATCTACCAACTGAAAAATGCTGGTTTTCTGGAAAACCAAAGCAGAAAAGTATTATAAGTATAAGTTCTATTGCTGATAAGCTTAACCCTCGATGTTAACATGTGCTGATTTGCATATTAATGAATTGTGCTACTGTTACAATGGTATTTGAGTGTTTTGGACTATACCATTGATTATAACCATGCACACCTAACACACACACACAAGACTCACAGGCAAATTGAGTTTGATGGCATCTACAGGGGCTTGGAAGGGCCATGCAAAGTGGTGCTTCCATAATGTCTTCAACACCACTTTAAGCAGATACTGAAAAAAGAGTAAAATCATAGAATCAATCAAAATCCAACTACAGTGAAAGTTTACATGTATAGAAAAAAGGTACAGAGACATCTCTCTACCTGTAGCTGGTTTGTCTGTCGTTTGGGTCTTAAGGGGTTCCATGTTTCAGGTGGTGGATGGCTGAAGGAGAGAGGTGGAAGGGCGGAGGGGGGGTTCTGGCTGCTGCCTGCCTCCAGTCCGTCTCCCATCGCAGTGGTGGGTTGAAGTGGCTGAGCAGACAGTTGTGGCCGACTGGACCTGGCAGGGGCAGGTGGGACTGGGGGGACCCCCCTCAGGCCATTACACTCCTCACTCGACTCTCTGGAGGGACAGAAAATGGCATCATCATCATCACTGCTGCTGCTACTTTTTCAGTGAAACCTACTCTTAATACGATTCTCAGGATAGAAACCGTACACGCTACACACTTCAAATTGTTAAAAAAAAATGAAAACTAGTGTTTCCCGAATCTCCTAATATGGAGAACCGGAGTTTGACTTGTACATGTTGATTTAATTTTTTTTTGTCATCCTCTCCTTGTTATGCGTGACTGTCTCACAACACAGTGGACATGTCTATCAAAGTCAGCCTGGTCAATTGATGGACTGTCAAACAATCCATAGTTTTTATAAAAAATACAATACATTTCATTTGGCTGACGCTTTTGTCCAAAGTGACTTACATAACTGCATTCAAACCATAAAGATAAAAACTCAGACTAACAAGAGCTATGCCGATACATTAATTTAAATAAACCAAACAATTGTAAATGCTTATCTTATCTTACTGTTTCACTCTCCTTTTTTACTTGTTGTTTGGTATTCACATGAGAGCATGCTATGTGTGTGGAGCGTTGAGATTAGACATGGGCTAGTTTCCTGTTTCAAAGTAAAGCGCAGTATGAAAACTTACAAGTTTTCAATACAGCAAACATTTTCTGTCATACCGTTCCAGCGGTATCAGCTGTTTTTTATGACTTGCCAAAAACAAAAAGAGCAGGAATCCCTCAGGCCGGGTGTAGCGTACAGCAACATGACTCCTACTCCTCCAGTTGGTGTAAACAGTCAACCAAGGTGCGTGATAAAGGAGGTGAACCCCTGAACTTTGCCCCCCTGCCTTCCCCCAAAGACATCATGTAGGATGTATGGGAATTTTTCCGGTTTTGCCTATACACAGAGCGCCACAACCTGGAAGAGGAAGGTTCATCCAACATTGAAAGGCTGCCAGAGGAGGAAATACCTCAAACATGATCCTACAACTACGAGGGCAACGTCTATCACGTTGTCCTATTTAAGGCAATGCTACTTAGAATAAAATAGATTGTGTCCAAAAGACAAACATTTGTCTTCCTTTTTTTACGGACATTGTAAAATTTCACATATTAGAGCCGTAATCTAAATACCGCCATATTTTTACACCAGGTTATTGTATCACCAGAATCTCACACTGACCCATGCCGAATTGGAATGCCAATGAGTAACCAACCGACTCTGGTCAGGTCAGAAGGAGTTGATATTTATTCGGCCAATTGATAAACTTGCATTGGATCATGTTATATATAGACTATTTAAATTAAATTTGGGACCACAAATGGAATCTGACGCTGTGGGAAACAGCACAATTGATGAGCGTAATACCAAGCAGTTTACTTCTCTTTGCAATTTTTTTTGGTCTAATACTTATTTTTAGTGCTTCATATTGCTACATGTAAATCTGTATGACAAATTTAGGGTAAAAAACAGAAACACTTGATGTGTTCAGATTCTATATTGTTTGTGTTGATTTTGATGTACACCTTATGCCTGTCATATAATTAAACAATGATATTAACAATATAATACTTTTAGAAAAAGATCCAACCAACGCATACACACAACACTATGTATTATTAATTATAATATATATCATTTATTGTCATTTATAATGGAATTATTGTATAATATTCAATCGAGAAAAACACGAGACTGGAGCAAAAGAATAGAAAGTTATGTAAGAAATGTTAAGCTCCATTTTACACAATCATGCAACAGTTACAATTGCCGGATAAACAAAATTAGATATTAGTTATGGACTGGTCAAAACACTTGGGACAACTGAAAGGCAGCTTAAAATATGCAATGAAAAGAAAGAAGCTGTCTATGTAAACGCTGTCCATCTGGCATTGAGGATTCCTGCAATCTTTGGAATGTGACTTTCTTTGAACAGAAATTGGAACTGGTTTTATACCCTGGACTAAACACAATGTAGAACTGGGCAACTGGGTGAGTACTATTGGAGTTAAAATCTGATATGTGTTAGGAGGGACAAAGTGTGTGTAGGCACTTTAGTTATAAAGTACACATTATCGTGCAAATACCATGCTGATCCAAACCTTTAATTTTTGTTAGACAGGCCAGTTATATCAAGCACACAATAATAAAAATTCAATTCATTATTGTAAGTAAATGGTCGGTATTGTGTCCGTATTATTGGAATGTCGGGGTATAATCCACAAAAACATCATGATCAGTGCATATATGCAATTCATATCCAGACGTACAGACAAACAGTTTTTCTTCCAAAAAGACTGGTGGAGATGTCTTATTTTCATCTTCTATGTTGTAAACAGATGCATAAAGATTTTTTTTTTTTTCTACAGATTAATCACAATTTATTACATTGGAACCTGGGGTGGGAAAGTGTAGAGAGGAAAAGGTTGTACACACACAAGCTCAACATTTCGATAGCAAAGGCCTCACATCGGCTTATGAGAGCCAATATTTTCTGGGGACTTACATGTTTGTTGCCCTGCAGCTGTGGTCTATTGCAATTGTGTGATCATATCTCAGTTGGTGAGGCGGCGATTTCCTGAGGTAACACTGGACGTTTGTGAGAGACACACTGTGGGGGCAAGGAAACCGCAAAACACACTGATGAAAAGGCAGAGTGTCACACCTGGGAGAGAGAGAGAGAGATATCGGATGAAAATTTAAGTCAACATAATCACATAATGAATGTTTACAACTAACATTTTTAGACACTACAATGTGAAAGTATGACCATGCTGCACGGTAAGCAGCCAGGATCACAGACCATAATAGAGCCTTGGAGAAAGTGGGAAAATAATCCACTGCCAGTTGGTTAGAATCAATTATGAAGTCTCATATGAAGTTATTTTATCATCTAAAATCATCAACCTGAAATTGCCCAAATGAATTGAGGACTTGCACGATCACACAATACATGCGGTAAAGGTTTTTGACACATGTTAGCCCCTTGACTGAACATGCCAACAGATTTCTGAGCCTTTGGTTTAGTTTCTGCGTGAAGTTTATACAAACCCTTCAGTGCATTTACCCATCTGCTTTGCAAGTGAGAGACTCTTCTGAATGTGCCCGTTTTTATTCTGCTGCCATTATATCTGTCAACACTGCTTCAAGTTAAGGACAAGAAGGACCACATGCACACAGTGTGTAGAATATCTATTTGATTTCTTCAGTACAAAGAGAGGTTTGTAGGGGAGCCTTTCCTCAAGCTCAAGTATACTTTGTCCTTATTTTGTTGAGTTTTGAGCTTTATCGTTGCTTATCTGTCAAACTGACAAGTATGCGAGTAGTTACTGTGATTTCCATTATGGACCTTAACCACGAAACTGTTAAGGTTAGAGAAAGACTTAGATTGTATGATGCAGTGTTCGAAGATGTATTTTTTTTTCTATAGCAATAAACAAAACAACCTTTTGTAAACATCCCTTGCTGTATTCCATGCACCAAAGCTCCAAACTTATTTATGTTCATCAAAATTAGAAAATGGTTGCAAATATTGTGGGATGATGATGATGATAATGCCATAGGCCGGTATTACAAGGTATTAAGACACAACAACAAACACTGTGATAAGACACACCTACATCGGCCATTAGTCTTCGAGACATTATCTCATTCAACAAACTACGTCCAATGTTGTGATTGTGTTCTTTTAAAACGAATGTATGCAATTCCAGGTGGAGAAATACATTTGGATGGTGAAGTAATCTGACGCTCAATTTAGATATTACACCAAATATATAAACCATTATTTATCTTACATAAAGTTCACAGTTCACATTTGGATAAAGCTGAGAGGCTAACCACCGTGAATAAAGTTATTCATGGTCAACATAAAGAACACATTTTGAACGTCACTGGCTCGATTCAACGCCGCTGCCTCGCTAGTCGTCCATGTCAAGGCACCGCCATGTCCACTTCGCTGTGAAGTGACAGCTCCGTACGTAAACGTCCTAGCGGAATACAACTTGGACGGTACTGATATTCTCGAAATGACGTACGTCGTTCGCCACAGGAGCGTCTGCGCCATCGCGCGTAAACTACGCTGCAGAAGTCACGTAACTTATGTCACGAATACGGCCTACGGGGCTACAAACAAACAGCATTAGCAGCTAACTGGCTAGCATGATAACCGACCTGCAGCTAGCGTGCACACTGACAGCACGGAGAGTCCCGTGTGATGAAAACGAGCCCAACACGCGCACCAAAAGTAGGAAGAGTCGACCAAGAATATTAACAGCAATGCCGAATCGGGAAGGATAACAAGAGAATTGAAAATTAAAATGACTCGTGTGCCCGAACCGGTGCAGGGCCTGCGAAGACGGCTCATGCTCCGCTGGCCGAAGCGCACACTGACAGCGCGCGAAATACGCCGCCGACGCCCGTCGTACACCATTCACCGCATTCCGGGGGTCGCGCGCTGTCGTATGATATAGCACTGCCACCTACATAAAGACATAAAATCCCATTTTTACCTTCTTAGCCCGGTTGTCAGCGCTCACAGACCTTCCTCGCCCCAAATCCAGAACAAACAGTCCCGTTTGACGTCGATGACGTAAGACGCAGAGGGGCAGGCCGAACGGTTGTCAACCGGAATGTCACCCAAAGCGCAGTCCCGCCCCCTTCCCGCCCCCTCGCGGTAACATCATGCAATAGCTCGCAATGATTTCAGTGACAGATACAAGCCTGTGTGAACCGCCGAGGGACCCATTTGCTTTGGTATACGTTCCACGATTAACTGTCCGCTTCTAAAACCAACATGATTTGAATTCCAGACCAATACACAGGTATGACACAAAGTATTTAAAGCGCAATTTCTTATACAAAGAAACATCTTTCAGGTCGTTTTGTGTACCCTGATGCGTTTCTTTGACGTCACATCTTTGTTCAGTCGTCATGCCTATTTTTGTCAAATACTTACAATTTGTGTCCCTTTGTGGGAGGTTAAGCAACGTGTAGTTGTTGTTTGTGCACATGCAGATACATCACATTCGTTTCCACTTTAGCTAAAACTTTTCCACTAATAAATAGAAAGAAATTGAAAACTACCAACTATTCATTCATCCTCGGGAATGTTAACATTCTAAACGGTATTGCATATGCTTTTCCATAAATAAACAGTGAGAAAGAGCTTAATCTTGCAGAAAACATTTTAAAAATTGAATTGTTGCTTACTATGGTTAATCTTTTATATGCAAATTATGTAAATCTCAAAGAGGTAAATACAAATCTGCAGCTTTCATAAACTAATCTGCCCCCTTTACCTGACAGTCATCAAGTACATCATTTGCTGAAGGTACCTCAAACTTTTTTTTTTAGAACCCTATGAGGTCTAGGAAAGCATGTTTGCAGTGAATTCTACCTGATAACTGTTGCCAAGGTGCTTCCTGTTAAATTAAACTTAATTAACATATTGGTTGACTAATGACTAAATTAGGTCATGCTTAATCTACATAAGTGGTAAGTTTGCCACAAAAAAAAATTCTCTTGGCAGGCAGAATTTAAATCAGGGAAAGATGAATTCAACCAATTTATTTCTTACTCAGAGTGAAACAAGAAAATTGATGACAAATATCTATGTTCATAACCCAATCTTACATCATTTAGAGACAGTAGAGTCCTCGGACAAGTATCATACTCAATGCGGCCATAGACTTTTAGCAAAATTGATTATTATTATAGGCAATAAGTAGAATGGTATGGCTTATTGTCAACTCTGATAAGAAAATCAAGAACATCATGTCTCAAATTTTACAACACTCATATCTTAAACCTAACAACGTAATCCAAGTTACAAATATCAACAAAAGGCACAAAAAATATTAAGAATAGTTCGACATTTTTGGAAATTCATGTTTTTGTTTTCTTTCAGTGTATTATAAGATAAATTAATACAACACACGTTTGCCATTTGGAATTCCATTGTGTTCGGATGGTATACATGAATCCCACTAACCAGACTCTCAAAAGTTAAAAAATAAGTTTGGCAACAACTCTGAAGACGGTGTGTAAATATAAATACTTAAGAGACAGAAACGGGAACCACTGTCAAAACAGTTCCAAGAGACCCAGCAAGCAACAACTCTTATGTTATATCGATATTAGAAGTATAAACCTTTTTATCCTCAGTACATTATGAAACTGTGATGGCCCACCACAGCCTCCGTAAATAATGGGCAACACTGATGTAGTGTAGCTAATCTGTCACTCTGAAAACTGAAGCATTCCCTAAAATGTAGAACCGTTCCATTATAAACAACAACAACAAAAAAATCCCATTGCCTCAGCTCAGACTCATTAGATAGTGAAAAATGGATGGGGCCACTAGGTTGGATGGGGCCACTAGGTTGGATGGGGCAGGAGGGGTCACTGACTGTTCCAGACAGATGTTAGTTAGAGACACGACCCCCCAGTCATTTGTCATTCTAGTCTTCCAGTTTAGCTTCTGCTGCCACCTCATCTCCATTCTCTTCTTCTTTCACGTCACCCACCAGTAACTCATCGTCAATCTCGTCATGCAGAACGTATCCCTCTTCCTCGTCTTCTCCAACTTCAAAACCTTCATCCTCTTCCTGGTTCCCATGCTCCGACCCTCCGCCCATTCCGAGCTCCTCTTCCATCTTTTCCTCCTGGGCTGTTTCACCCTCAATCACCTCTAGGCTTGCGGCTTCCTCCTCTGCAGGCTCATCATTGGCCGGTGCAGCCTCCTCTTTGACTGGTTCTGACTCCACTTTGACTGGTGCCACGCCATCTTTGACCAGTGCCGCCTCATCTTTGACCAGTTCCGCCTCATCTTTGACCAGTGCCACCTCTGTCTGATTGTCCACTGTCTCACTGCTCAACTCCATCTCTGAAACGTCCATAAGCATGGAGTCCTCTGGATCCAGGTCATCCTGGTTTCCAGTGAATGGGTTTTCCCCCTGTCAATCAATGCAAAAAACCCAATTTTAAATGTTGTATAGGGAGGGAGACCAGATTCAAATATTTGCGATTATGTATGAATTCCGATTTCTTTAAAAAAACAAATGTCACAGTTTGATGATATTCAGATTTAAGGTGTGGTCTTAAGAACTACACCAAAGCAAAAATGTGACATGAACCCAGTGAGGGATGTACAGTATACAACAAAACAGTACACCTCGGGTTGTTGGTACATCACAATAAATGTCATCTAGTCTACAACATTTAAACTCATGCAGCTGTATTCTGGCACTATGAGCACACCCCGTTTCAGTGTCAGCATAGATATACATACTTTTGCTGCACTGAAGCACAACATATTTTCATTAGTTCATCTAACACGTTAAGCTTATGTATCAACAAAGAATTATACAACATTTACATTTGTGCACAGGGGTGTGCATGGTTGTATAGTGCCATCACTTGCACAAAAAAACATGATAAAACACTGAGCTTCCCATTATACATCTTCCTATTTGCCAAGCAATCAGTCGCAAAGAGAAGCAGTCCAGTGTTTGTACAATGCATTTTGGGTTCCAATCCCTTCGTAGACACACCACAATGTACTTACCTTGAGGTAAATCTCCAGCTTCTTGCCAATAAGTTTGTGGTTAAGGATGCTTCGAGCCACTGACAGACTGGCCCTCTTGGACTGCTCCATCATACCCTTGAGTTAAAGAAATAACAGTCTCAGGCTATGCACTTGACAGAACTCAAAACATTGTCCAAACAACCATATTAACACTGTCAGGTCAGGTACTCTAGTGCCGCATTCTTTGGCACCATCCCAGATAATTCACACAGCACATCATGGAGCAGAATGAACAAAACGTGATTGAACCAACCAATGTCATAAAAGACATGGTCTTCTTCCATCAGCATTAAATTACAAATGTGTGTGCCTTCAATCCAACAGTGAGATCCAACCTTTCTAGATTGTCAACATTAATTGGCCAAAGGATGGTACATTAACTTGGTTTAGACAAATGATACAGTTTGGCAATGCTCTGCCATACCTTGCGGTTATAGTTATGGTCAGGAGACTTGATGTGTTTTTGTATTAGGTGGGGTTGCATGGGTATGAAGAGGTCACATGCTGAACAGTGAGCAGCCTCCACCTTCCGCATGAAGTGCTCCATACCAAGATCTAAAGGTGCGAAAAACATATGCAATGAGAAATCACTTTATTGTCCATTGTGTAAATACATACATTTACACACTGCTACTGCTGCTCACCTGTAGTGAGGTCCTGCTCTTTGTAAACCTGGCAGATGGCATCACCGTGGTTTTCCAATTGGCCGATCCGCTGCTCTGTCTTATTAAACTTATTCTTTAAGTACTCCTACAAAGAGAGTTTTGATTAGTTCAAGCCTCATTTAACTTAACTCAACAGTTTTCAAGCTTTTATTCATCATATGCACAACCAATACAGAGCGCAGGTGCTGGCAATGAAATTCTCAGGTCTCAGACTTCTCAACTGTGCTGCAAGAAAACAGTGCTCCTAAAAAAAGTAACAAGCATGACAGTAACATTTTTGAGTGAAATGTACGACAAATCTGTCACCTCCAGAAAATCTGTTGTGGTTTTGGACATTTGGCTGGAAAGGAACTTGAAGTGGTCCTTATGGAAGCGACTTTCAAGATGAGTTTCCATTTCATCCTTGTAGAACGAACGGAACTTGCACACAGAGCAGGCAAACATCACCCTGGAGAAACATTGCAGAGGGTCAGTCCTAATGCTACTTCAGAAAACAGTACAATGAAATAAATGAATTCAAAATGTATTTAAATTATAAGTTGTTTTGAGAAAACCAATTTGTCAAAACTAATCAATCACTACAAGAAATGAGAACAAAACGACTTTGAAATTAAATACCAGGTTATGGTATAATGTGGTAAATAATTCACATTCACTTTAATGCATTTTTCAATTTAAAATGATCCATAAGCAAAGGCACTGCAATGTAGATATATTTTAGTGATGATGTAAAAAGAAAAATATTTTAAAGTTGATGTAAAAAGGACCAAAAACAAACAAAATATAGGGAAGATTAATAGATAGTTAGTAATTTGGTTTGGTCGCTCACCTTTCCAAGAAGCCCCTTCTCTTTCTCATTTTTGGGTTTTTGTCTAGAACTTGGACTGGGTTCTGCTTGCCCTGTGGCTTACTTTTCTCATCCAGTTTGAGTGTAGCTAATCATGAGAACAAGAGCAAAGGTTAGACATGCCAAGACCTTCAGGAGATGGAAATACTACAGGACAACTGAAGAAGTACTGAAAAACAGTGAGCTGCAACTGTAGTTAGGCTTACCTTTGCCTGCATCTTCCACAGATTTTGTCTCCTGTAAAAAAAAATATCAGTTGTTTATTTTATTCATTTTTATGAGGTTAGTTTATTAGTATTTTACAATTATTATAAACATGTGCAGATGTATTTGGGAGCATTAGACATGTATTTAAAAAAATAATGTATTTCATAATTTTAATTAAAAGGAAACAAGAATGACATTGTAATATCCTCAAATGGCACAAAGTTGTTTTTACCAATGATCTGTGTGTGAGATGAGGAAATATGCAAGTAAACAGACAAACAGGGTCTTTACTACTTGAATCTATCATTTTCAGTTATTATTAAAACATTTCCATAACAATTTGTTTTCGGTATGTTTTTTCTCTGTACTGCACAAATAATGTCAGTTGTAGTCGGCTCTGCGTGAAAGTCAGCTAGTCATGAAGTTGTCATACTCTGCAATTAACATAAGCCATCAAGACTGCATCTACCTTGACAGCAGAAGTGATAATGTTCCATTTAAGTACCAGTGAATTAAAGATAATGACAGGCTTTTTAAAGAGCCCGGGGGCCGTATTCACAAAGCTTCCCTAGAGTGGCAGAATTGGAAAGAAAATTGGAGCACCGACTACTGATGAAAGGTTGTGACAGACCAAAGTTAAGTGATTCCCAAACAATTACGGCCTCATATTGTTACACCGTTCATTAATATGGGTATTTAGAAAGATTATTTTTTAAATTAATTATAGTATTGCGAATTACACCGCATCTCTCAATTATTTTTCTTAAGCCTTTGATAAGGCATGTACATTTTACAGAATGTTTTTTGTCACCACAGTTGGGAGATCAAAACGAATCAGCCCAGTCCTATTAAATAACATTGATCTACTCACCACAGCCTCGGTCTTTGGTTCACTGCCCTCCCCATTTTTCTCTGCTTGTTCTATTAAAACAGATCACATGTTCATTAGGTCATGGCAGTGCCTGAAACCTTACTTGCCAGGTCAAGAGGTTGTTTAATAAAATATAACTATCCATTTATTTTAGGAAATACCTTTGGTAACGATTGACCCCACACTCTCCGTCTTGTTTATTTTCGACTCTGGTTCATCAGCAGCAGTAAGCATCTGTTTTCGTTTCTTTTGGAAGTCACGCTGTGGCTTCACCTGCTACAGTCAAGCAATAATCAAAATACATTTTCTGACAAAAACAACAGGTAGTACAACCAGAGTTCATCAACGGACCATTCAGCTGACTACATGTTCCATCTGTGGTACTTTCATCACCGGTGGTGTTACCCTTCTCTTAAGACTACTCAGGATTGGGGCACAAAAAGTAAACACGAGAAATAAAATCTACAAAGTGAAATCAACATCCCCGAAGGTAAACAAGACAAACATCTGGGCCACGTGTGCAACAGGGGTAGTACGTTTCTAACCACGTTCAAAATGGGCTGGGCAGAGCTTTTATGGGCAGGTGATGAGTCAAATGTGTGTTGGGGCCTATATGTCAAAGTGCATGTACCAGCACTTTAGGCTGACTTGCCAGTTGGTCGAGGGTATAGAAACGGGGGAACCAGAGAGGGACGTTTGCCCAGTGATTGAGGGGGTCTTATTTGGCTGGAGGTACTTACTTTGTTAAGGGGTCTCTTGCGGCCTCGCTGGCGGCCAGCCCGTGGGCCCCCTCCAAAGTGCCTCCCAGGGAAGTCGTGAGGCCCTTGGGTGGACCCCTGATGGAAGCCCCCACTGTCGGGGTACATGCGGTTGGACAGGAGTGATGGGAGCTTGCCTCTACCACCTCCTGGAGAGTGGCCGCGGTGGGAATGTCCACCACTACCACCTCCCCTCCCACCGCCTAATGGGGTGGGGTCAGACCTGTGGCTTCCAAAGCCTCCTCCAGCTCCTCGACCCCCGGCACTTCCACCCCTTCTGGGGGACCGTTGGCCTGCTCCGGCCCATCCTCCATTGCCAGAACTTCCTCCCTGGCCACTGGTGAAGGTTTCCCTCATATTCGGTCGCATTTTAGCGATTCCATAGGAAGAGGGTTGGCTGTCAAAGCCTCCACCTCCCCCTAGCCCCATTCCCCCTCCGAATCCTGAGCCTCCTCGCTGACCCAACAGCAGATTGTCCCCACGGCCATCACCATAACCATAGCTACCGCCGCCAGATCTGTAGAGATCTCGGGAGGAGGCGAGAGAGGAAGTGCGCGAGTCGAAAGACTCGTACTGGTCAAACCTGCGGGAGGGAGGGAGAGGGTTGATAGAGACAAGCAGAGAGCAAGGAGGCATGGAGGGCAGGTTTGGATTTCTCCACCTGCTGTTTCTCCTCCTCTGTAGTCTCGCTTTCTCCATTCATTTTTCTTGTCACTCCCAGCTTTATTTCATAAACCACATTAGATCAGATAGTAATGATCCAAAACAAGTCATTATCCTGCTTGTGGTCTTTTATGATGTATCTATGATCTTCAGATTTTTGTAGTTTCTTTCAACCACACTTTCAGTTGGAGGTCAAAACAGTATTCTGCAGATTAGGGAAATGCAGTTACTTTACACAATGTCCTCATTTAAGGATAGGTAGAGAGTCCTTGGGCATGTATTAACGTAGTCAGAAACAGTGATGCACTGAGACAAGGCAAGAGGTAAAATATATAGTAGTGAGTGGATTTTAGTGAATACTCAGGAGAGGGATCGAACACTTCTTGCAGGACTACGGGCATATTTTGTAAATACAGTGGGCCGCCTTCATTGAACATTTCAGCTTGACAAAGAAATATCAAGCACTCATCACTCGTGCAACCTAAAGCCAGAACATTGGGTTTGGTCACATGGTGGATGAGAGAAAAAAGGCGTATGAGCAAATAAACAAAGTCAAGACAGAAGTAATGTACGGGGAGTGCTTCATAAAGATGAACTGCTTTTTCGTGATGCAAGGATGCCAATTTCCAGCAGGGGGCCATGCACCTCCACAACATCACAAAGCCATGAGGGATAACAATGCTCCTTCCCAGCAATCAAGCAAACCGCAACATAGCAATCAATGTTTGCTCAGATGCTGAGGCAGTCAAAGGCAGCCTGTTGGCAACTCTCCCCCTTCATACCAAACAGGAACTGAGACCAAGTATGCAATGTATGTGTATGCCTTAGCGGGCAACTAACAGACCTATTTATTGTAGAACATAAGCTAATAAGTTTCCAGCCAATATAACTTGACCTATAAAGGTTTAGATACATTATTCAAAAGATTTATAATAAGACAAACTAAGACAAATATACCAATAGCATTCCCGGGCCAATTAACACCTATTATCACGAGATAAAATCTGAGTAAAATAGACATTTGCTTTTTGGGTGAATCTTAAAAAAAAAGAAGCTACATTTAACTGTTAGATATTTTCCAGGCATGAAATTACATAAATAACATTTAATGTGAAGAGGTGCCACATTGTGACATGCTCTGCTGTATATCTTGAACTTTGGAGGAAAGTATGGATTACCTGTCACCGCGAGCCCCTTTCAACCCCCCCTCCAACTGAGTGAGCATGTCCAGCCGCTGGTTGATCTTGGCAATGACTGCATCGGCATGTGTGTCCGGAGACGAGAGCAGGGAGGCTCCAGATAAACCTCTCTTCATATGGCCGCTGCCACCGCCGCCACCTCCTCCTCCTCCTCCTCCACCACCACCTCCTCCTCCTCCTCCATAGCCTCCGAGCCCAGACATCGAATCCTTATAGCTTCCACCATACATATCAAAGCCACCAGAACCTGGGAGAAGCGGGGAATTGAAATACATTATTGTAACCATCAACCTTCTGAGATAATAATGGGAAACATCACACATTAACTTACCTCTGTTGCCTGACCCTCCACCTCCTCCCCAACTAGAGTAACCTATTAAAGAGATGATAACAATAAAACGGTTATCGTTTTTGGCAAACTGATGCAGAATTGTTATACTTACTATAAAAATAAATGTGGTCACTGGGAGGACACATTTCCAGTTACTCGAGTAGCTATATGTAATATCATTTATCGGAGAGTGTTCTGATTTTCAGGGTTTAAGTACAAGGGTGAATTCACATACAGTCGGTATAACCATCGGTAACAATAAAGAACTTAACAGCTTTGTTGAGGCGGCCATTTTAATTAATAGCGTTATCTTATTCCCACACTGACTCCATTTTAACAGGATTAGCCGGCTAACTTTAGCTTAGGATGTAACACGACCTGGACCCAGCACAACAACGGGCCACAAAACCATGCTGTTTAGCATATTAGCAAGAACAGTCTGTTGTCTAAGTGGCTAGCCAAGTTAGCCATGTTTTTAGTCAACCAACGAGGATGTTATCCAGTCACATAACTAAATAAATCCGTGAATCTGATAATAAGCACAACAGACCAAAAACAAAAACACATAACCATCGCTTCTTTGTTTAATGATATGTTCCGGCTGTTGTTTCGGACAAGCTAAAAATGTGTACCAGCTAAGAGCTAACGTAAAGTGATAGTGTTACACGGTAACATGGGGTGCAGCTAATCCATTAGTACATGCGCACTTAGCAAAGTTATGTAAGTACAAGTAAGTATGTATTTACCAGAGCCGTAGCCTCGATCCATAATACTTCAGGGCGCTGTTCACACAATGTGTTCTTTCCAGATGCGGTAACGCCCGTTAGTGCGACCCTCCTGCTCCTTCTGTCTTCTTCTTCTTCTTCTTCTTCTTCTTCTTCTTTGTCTTCTTGTTCTTCTTCTTCTACTCCCTATTCCTCTTCTTCTACTGGTGGTGTCCAGTGGTGGTTAGCACACAGGTCTATACGCTCAATACTGCCACCTTCTGGACTGGGTTGTGGGATTTGTCTGTGAAGGTTCATTTAGATCAGGAAAGGAGATTACCAGGAACAAATATATATAACCAAAAAATTCTCACCTTTATTGCGATTCCTTTTCGGTAGTTCATTAAAAGATAATGAATCTTAATTATATTAATATGAATCTTGCTTATCTAATAGCTTACCCATAGGTGTGATTGTGAGCATGAATGAAGTAATAAAGTAACATAACTTATCTCTGGAAAAAATAAAGTACTATCTTATCTTATGTTAATGGTTCATTATTTCTGCAGTATAGGATATGGATACGTTTAAACATTAATTCTTTACAAATAAAATGTCCACTGTGGGAGATAAAATTCAACACCTTCTTTTTTACTAAGGGCACAATTATCATTATTAATAATTATCCGATACAGGAGTCACTTGACAGAATGTTCTACTTTATTAACATTTACATATAAAATCAATGTATCTTTAGTAACAGGGCACAAATATCAATTTTCACTCTGTACAGATATGAGGCAAATGTCGATTTGTTAGTGGGGTGTAAGCAGATTCTATTACACATCTGTAATATATGACTATTTCATAAAGGTGTCAGGAGGAGGTCACACATAAAGTCTGTGTTGTAGTAAATGTGGATAAACTGTTAGTAAATTACTCTGGAGGCGTGCTCTGTTTTACCCCCATGCATACTGAGCATCCTCTGCATCAGACCATAAAGCCAGAACATATAACTTAATTTAGTTTGACCAATGTCGATGAGTCTCGGGTCCAGTTGTAATTTATTTCAGCTCAGTGATTGAACTCACGTTTGTCCATTTACCAACCACAAGAGGGGGGCAATGGACGTGGACAGTGTGTATATATAAATATATATATACATATATAAACAGTGTCAGCCACTTGGGCTGCTCTGTGTGGATGTCCACTATGTAATAATTATTAACCAACACTGGTCGTCGCAAACATTGAAATATATCATTTTAACATCCCAGTCGGGGTTTCGAGTCCGGGGTTTCTGATTCGGACAATGTGGAGTATCAGTCTGGATTTTAAAATAAAGGGCTTGCAATGTATCACGTTGTCTGGAGGTTTCCAGGAGCAAATGTAGCCAGTCCACCTGTCACCTGTTTGACGCGCGCCCGCGCACGCACGCGCGCACACACGGCTCAGACTATATCGTGAGAGTCAACAGCTGGCGGAGGAGGCTGGATCTATCTCCCTCTCTCTCTCTCCCCAGTCTCTCTCTCTCTGTTCCGCTCCTCCCTCCCTCTCTCCCTCCTCAGACAGCCTCTCCCCTCCTCTCCGCAGCTGGAGGCTCAGTTGACCAGCGTCGCAACCGAGCGATGCGCCTCCAGGAGAAACTCTACCCATGCACACCCGCTGCAGCCTGCCCGCTCCCGTCTGACTGACGTTTTACTTTACTATATCTTGTTGTTATTGTTGTTTGCTGTGAATCACATCCGTCTCGTTCCGAGGGGGAAAAAAACTTCACAGGACGAGGTTCTCGATCGCGGTGACCTCTCTGGGGAGGGATTTGCTTTTCGAAATACCGATTTCTTTTATTGTGAAACTGAATCAAAGATGCTGAGGGAGACGCCGGGAAAACTCGCCTGATTCGGGTAGATCGTGTCCTCAGTTTGTGTCTTTTGGAGGCGTCTTCAGGCAGACCAACAGGGAGCGGAGGAGGCTGACTGTCTACAGACTCCTAGAAGGTAGGCCGTAATACTAATGGGACGCAGCCACAGGCTTTATTCTAACGAAAGTCACACTTCCTCCACTATTCAGTCATGTGTCAATGCCATGTGACAATGAATTTGTTGACAGCACCACAGACATATTGGATGTATGGGCACTTCATCATTTTAACCTCTACACATATTGGGAACACACCCGGTATTGCTCCAACATGCATGTTCAAGAAAAAGTGTATGTAATACATTATTGTCATTTGAATCAGCTTAACAAAAAATCAGTTAACTGATAAGTGATTCAACAAAACAAACACATTCTGCACCCATTAAAAAAAAATGCCTGATCCTGCTTATAACATGTGAGTGTTTACAAATTTAAGACATCTTACAGTTATAAACTAAAACATTTTAAGTTTCTTCAGGGTTTCATGCTGGATGTTCTATATTTCTCCTGACAAGTATTTGTACCTTGCTATTAATTATTAATATATATATTATATAACTGAGTGACGCTATTGTGCTTGTCAGACTGTTGGTTTTGAAATGTTACAAATGAAAAAGGTGTCTGGAGAGGGGCTTTCAGGCGACCCCAGTGAAGTCTATACTGCTTGAAAAATTATTATCAAGGAGGTATGGTGGATGGATGGGTGTACAAAATGTTCACTTTAGGTTCAATTCAAAAAGGCAACATTGCTTTCCTTTTTTCCTCCCAATAGTTTGAGTAATTTAATCCCACAAGTCCTCCACCCCATTGACTCCTCATCCTCCCTTAAGGATGATACGCCTCTGCATTAGAGAAACGTCCTAACCCCAGCTGCACTCGTTTTCATGCTTTCGCTTAAACTGAAACGTCACAGAGTCCCAGGAGGCAGGGCAGGTTTTTGGGAGCAACCCATGAGTGCATTAACACCACTCAAACTCCTGACTGATTTTTCTATGATGCATCTCGGTGGTCAGTGCAAAGAGTCTGTGAGGTTTTCATGTGGCGGAGGTGGTTTGCAGGTTGCAGACTTGTTGCATCATGCTGTTCTCTAACATTTTGGACAGAAGCTCATGGATAGATTTTTTTTAAACGCCCAGAGCCAAGCAAACTCCTTTCCTGTTGTTGTTGGGTGTGTCTGCTTTAGAGCCCCTTTCCACCCACACTGTCTGCTGCAGGGTGGGAGAGCTACTCATACATATGGCAAACTGTATGTATGTGTGTGTGTCTTTTAAAATAGTGGGAAAGTAGAAAAGACGGAGAGGAGGAAGCAAGCAAATAATTATATATAGGAAAGATGAATAAGGATAGAAGGAGAGTGGGAATACTGGCAATGAAGTAGGAGTAAGTAGGAGTGAGGCAATTATTAAAAGGTAAAAGAAAGGTGTTAAGGAAAGAAATTGAGCACCAATTTAACAAAGGGAGACAATATAAAGTAAAAAGAAAACTACAAGAGTAGGGAAAACAGAGAGGCAAGGAAGAGCAGGACCATGATGGCCTATCGGGCGTCATGACAACCATTTGCAATGTCCCAGGTTTGAGTCAGTTGCACTAAATAATGAAAAACAAAGGAGTGACAGAAAAAAATATTGTTTCCTGAGAGATGAAAATTAAATAAATAATAGAAGGAATGATCAAATGAAGGAAAAATGCAGATGTGATGGAGGAGAGAGAAAAATAACAAAAAAGGTAAAGGAAGGAGAAAAAACCAAGGCAAAATATTTGAAGGATACAGGTATATAACAATGAAGAATGGATGACTATGTTAAACTATAGGTTAAGGAAACAAATTGGAGTAAACCCAGAATTATTTAGGGAAGGAAACAATGCAGGATGGGCCGAATCGGCAAAGAGAAAAAATAAAATGAAAGAAAAAAGTAAAGGAAACAATGGATGACAGAAGCTGGGAAAAACAAAGAAGGAAGGAGGTGACAGGAGATTTTTTTTAATAACTAGATGAGGAAGGTAAATAAGGTGATAAAAAAATGAAGTAAATAAAGGGACCAGAGGAAGGAAGCATGTAGCAAACAACAGACAAAAAAAAACCCAAACCAAGGGTCTATAGCTGACAGGGGAGCAGAGGGAGACCTGTGAGGTGTTTTCCTCCATCAATCTCCTCCTCCTCATGCATCCATCCGTCCTGCTCTCCCCACCTGACCCCCCTCCCCCAACAAGGTCCCCTGTGTGCCTGGTGGCCTCGAACCTCTGTTGTCTCTCTACTTTCTCTGCTGTTTGGTTATACCGGGTTCAGCGGGTTCCGCTGTAAATGCTCCACTCCCCCACTTTCACCCCTGAGGCACGGGCAGGCAGGAGTTAGCAGGCTTGGAATTGGAGGAGGTGGTGGCGGAGGAGGACGCCTGCCCTGGTCCTTCTCTTCAACATAGCTCATTTTGACTACTTTATCCTCTTCTCTCCTCTCCCCCCTCCTCCCCTCCTCTGGCCCGTTGGCGGGTTGTGGTATCGTTTTTGGACCCAGCCCTGGACCAGACATTCATTTTTCTCCTCTTAGTTTCTAACCACTAACTAACCACTGGCTCCCTACATCTCCCCCTCCCTCCTCTTCCTCCTCCTTTGGAATGTCTTATTCACCTCCTCTCACTCTCTCTCGCTCTGTCTTCCTGCTCTCGATTCTAACATGCTAAGAGCATCTGTGCCAACATCTGTAAATAAACAGACACATGTACAGACATGCTGGGAGCGCATATATCATTAACATTGCCGGCATGCTGACACAGTTTCGGCAAAATGCACACTTTCAACAGCACACATTTTGACACACACAAAAAAGCCACCCCCTTAACAGTATGTGTCGGCCACCTGTGAGGGTACACACACATCTATAAACCTCCCTTTCTTCTCCCTCTCTTTTCCGTTATCCTCCTGAGAGCCCAGCGCCGGGGCCTTCACTTCCAAACCAAACATAGACCAAATTCCGCAAACTCCCCCCCCCTTGCCCTCTTCCCCCATTCTTTTTCTCCTCTCCCCTCGCTCCCACTCACTGCCTCTCTCTCTCTTTCTCTCTCCCCTCTCTCTCTCTCTCTCTCTCTCTCTCTCTCTCTCTCTCTCTCTCTCTCTCTCTCTCTTTATTTTATTTCTTTTGGGTTCTTGTGTTTGAGGAAAGAGGCAGATGAAAAAAAGGCCTGAGAAAGGGAGTGAATCGGGAGCAAAGACAGAGAGAAAAAAACACTGCATGAAAAATGTGTCTTGGCACTGTTGGGAATAATTGTAAAGAGGGAATAAAGTTGGGAACAGTTGTAAAGAAGGATCAAGTGGCACGGCAGAAAAAAACGGACCGTTCCAGTGGTCCATCCATGTGGACTACAATGGACAGAGTCAATGTACTTCCCACTGTGTCCTTGTGGCTGCTTTGAAGATGCGGAACCGCTGCTTTGCTATTTTTGCTTCATTAGTTCTGCAACTAACTGATCATTTCATCGTCTTATTTTTCAAATCATTAATGTCCCCTTTCACAGTTCCCCAGATCCGGAGATGACATCTTTTAGCAGCTTGTTCTGTCAGAACAACCATCCATAGAGTTTATGTTTTGAAGAAAAACTGTTCAGTTTCATAAAGGATTCACATGGTAAATTATCCACTTTTTGTTTGTTTGTCTGTCAATGGTGGTATGTTTTCAGCTCTGTTCTCCACATGGTGATACAAAAGACAAATACTCCAACTCACACTGAATCGGTCATAATGAAAATCTGAATAGTGCCATACTGCATCTCTGACTGGGCATGGGAAATTGTGAGAAGCATCAAATAATCATTAAATATACAATAGATTTGTTTGACAGAGATTCTGTCGCTGCCAAGAAAAAGGGGAACATGCTAACCATCATAAAAACGCCTTCCCACTTTCAGTTTAAGGGGAATCTTTTTTAGCCCTTGTGCCTCACAGCAAGAACATACGTTTTAATTCAACATGGGGTCTTTCTGTGTGGAGGTTAGCATATTCTTGTTTGAGCCAAGACATGCAGATTGGTGTTAGGTTAATAGGACACTCTGTTGCCCGTAGGTGTGAGTGGTTGCTTGCCTCTGTATGACGGCCCTGGTGATCTGTACAAGGTGTACCCTGCCCTATTGCCCAGGTGGAATTGGCTCCAGGGCAGGAACTTTTGAGGTCGGTCTTTCAGTGCGGAACATGCCCGATTTGATTTCAGCTAGGTTCAGTTTGAGGTTCTTTTGGTCAATTCCACAAAAATTCAGATGAAAAAGATGTTGATATGTTGTTTTATGTTTTCAAAGAATTTTGAGGGAAACTGATATTTACTTCTGTAGTAGCTTTTTCTCTTTCACAAGTGTTTGCTGGCCCTAAGGTGGTGTGACCCTGAGACTTCCATAGAAAGGACACATTTAAGGTTTTTCATCTGGTATGTAACTCGACCATTGACTACCAGTTTCTCAGGACTCGCAATGCCAGTTAGCATTAAAATGTCATTGATTCTTCCTACTTAACTCTCTGCTGACTTTATTCCAGCTCATTACTCTGTAATTTGTTGGAGCCTTTTTCCTTTCTCTCCCTCTTTGTTTCCCCACCGAGAATGAGAGGAATGGCCTACAGTACAGCTGGGATTGGTTATTATTTACTGACTTGGCACATACACACGCACACACGCACGCATGCACACAAACACACACACACACACACACACACACACACACACACTGGAAACAAATTGGGTGAATCTGCTCTGCACGTAGGAATGTGAGGCGCATGTGTTTGTGTGTTTTAGGTCTGGATGACAGAACGCAGGGAATGAAAGGGGGATGTCGGGAAATAAAGAGAGAAATGAAAAATAACAAACATGAAGAAGGAGGAAAGCAAAAGAGAAGGAGGTGGAAAAGGAGCCATAGAAGAATTCGATTTTGAGATTATGGAGAAGCAGACTGATCTTGTCTAAGTTTCTTGACATAACAGTTGGTCTGTCCACACCAACTATACCCTCCTTCCTTTCTCTGCCCTTCATTTTCTTACTTTCCCTCCCTCCTTCTTCATCTCTGTCTCCATGCCTTAAACCAGGGGTCTTCAACGTTTTTCAAGCCAAGGACCCCTTAACTCAAGGAGAGAAGGAGCAGGGCCCTACTGTAAAAAAAATAGTCTAATCAAAAATTTTGCGACGCCATGCAGTGACCTACGGGCCGCGGACCCCCTATTGAAAAGCTCTGCTGCACAACCTACAATATCTGCACTCATCGTTTTCCGACATCCCTGGCCCTCTTCCTCCTCCTCTCTTCGAGTCTTCGAGTTGTCTGCCTTAGTCCTGAGAGGGCGGCGTTGGATGAAAAGGATTGGCCAGGGGGGATGGATATGTTGCTCTGCTGATGGTGAGGAAATACTGGGAGGGAAAGCAGAGAAGAGAAGTGAAGTAAAGAGGTTTCAGTGTTGACCTTGTCCCAATGCCAAACGGTGGGATGTTTGTGGTGCAAGGGATTATGGGAGGGGTTTATTAGTGAGGAGAAGGGATATGGAGAGAAATAAATGAAGAAAGAGAAAAAGGCAACCAGGAAATTTACTTCAAATTGTGACGTTCTAACCAAAATATAATTATATACAGTGGGGCAATAACTAAACTGCAACAATCACAATAGACATACACTTTTAGAGCTGTGTGAACCAACTTTTGTATCAGTAAGAAACTGGACTTAGGCGTAGGGCTTTGCTGCTGGATTTAAATTGGCATCATCACAATATAAGAATTGTTTAGGTTTAAAATTCCATGTGACTTTAATTGTCGTCTTGATTTGCACATACTCAGGCTCTGGAGCTGCCAAATATGACATTTCTTAATCCCATCTATATTATATATTAATCTATATTTCAACAATATATTGATATATCTGCTGTTTGGTGATGGGTTTGTAGCCTATAGTTGTTTTAACAAAGCCTTCTGCAACTACAGTGATATAAGTGACTTTTTTCTTTTTTTCAATGGTTAATTGACATGGTTAACTTCCTCTTGAGTTACACGCAGCTGAACTGGGATAAGGTGTATCCTTTATTGCACCCCCATCTGACTCCAACTATTAGTCTTCTGTTTTCAGTTTGTCTGATAACAAACTTCCTTCAATTATCATTGCTGCCAACACGTGGCAAGGTGATTGTCTCCGCTAATTATAGGAGTGGCCAGTATTTTACAATAGCATTTGTACATTTCTGTCAAACTGCCTTGTGCACTGCAGGTTGATTTAACATGTTCCTATAAAGAAGTGCCTGAACTTGTTCCACTCTGTAACTTTGGAGAGGAAACAGAATTTTTGCTGTCAAAAAGAAACAAGAGCTCTCATAGTTAAATGAAGCTGTAAAGACGTGCTCCTGTGGCAAGGGAAGTTGTTGCATAGGATATTGTCACATCTGCTCAGCTCAGGAGATAACTTGCCAATATGGAGGGGATATGGAGGGGTCTCCTCTCTAAAATCTGACCCGTGATCTTTTTAGTTATAGTAACAGTGGATTTTTCTATATCTTTACGTTCTGTGAGGTAGGGGGTAAAATGAATCACCTCTGCCCTAAAGTTGACCTGTCATATTCACTTCAGGGCTGAGGTTGGACTAATTGAATGTTGACATGTGAAATCAGAAGGCTGCATGGGAGTGTGATCTATGCGTGAGGAAATAAGATTTTATTACATCCACGTTAATGTAACCACAGTTAGTCCACCATTAAACTTCCACAAAAATATCCCTTCATTTTAACAAATGGCATTGTTTGAATACATACTTATTGCAAAGAAACCTCCCTATATATCTTTTACCATTTGTTATGTTACAACATGAAACATGTCGAATATTCTTTCAAGTTTTTGATACAAATACAAAATACATAAAAAACTAATGTACAGCCAGTTCATTTTGCAAACTTGGGTGAGCCGAGTCCCAGAGGAATTTTAAACTTGTAAAGCAATGCACAGAGTGAGCTTTTTTTTTTTGTTCAAGTCAAGAATGAAATAATCCCTGTTCTGAGAGATTACTCGCCCACTCCTCCTCCCCTGACAGCTGCCACCACTCCCCTCCTAAGTGGTTCAGACGCCAGTGTCAGTGCAAGAGACAGAGGCAGGCTCCACTGGTGGCGATTGCAGCCTCACTCTGCAGAGTTGCATCACTTACCACTGCCGATACGCAAGAGAAAGAGAGGGGGATAGGGAGGATAATACTGAGTCGAATAATAGGAAAAGTGTGAGGAGACGCGAGGGTGGGAGCCTTCATCTGACTCCCCCAGTTTCCCTCCCTGTTGTTGCCTCCTCACTCTCCGTCTCTGTATGATGCCATTTTACTCGTCTGGAGGAAAAAATCCCCCTTTGCGAAATACTGCCATTAAGAACATGCTGTGAATCATGGCTGACATCACATAAAACAGTGGTTCAACACATCCATGAGTTGTGAACACTGACAGTTAATTTCCTCTTCGCTGAACCACCTAAGTGCAGTGGCGGTGGTTTTGTTTTTCGTGACTTCAGTTGCAAACATAATACAGTCATTTGTGTTTTGGCTGATGTTCAAAGGCTCTGTCACAATATATTATTTCAAAAATACTTTGATGTCAATAGGTAGATAACAACTATGTTTGCCATGTCTATCTGACCACTATCCCTTGTCGTTTTCTCCATGATTCTCATCCTGTGTCAGTGTCCTTAATAGTACCCCCTTTCTTCTCTATGCTTTGTTTTTCTCCACTGACGTTCAAGCAGGTGTCCATTTTCAGTCGATTCCAGACATTTCCCATGAATGCACATTACCACTCTAGCACCAGTTTCTCTCCTCCTGGCTCTGTGCGTCTCATCTCACAACCGTCTATTGCCATCGTTGCTGTTGCAGCAGCATTGCATAATACCTTATAAGGATGATGGAAAGATCAAAGGATGTAACCCCTAAAAAAAACAAGCACTGACATCATTCCAAGGAATGATGGACTGTCTTGTGTCTCCCCCCCCTCTCTAGAAGTGTCTCTTCTTGCACAAAAAACCCTAA
This sequence comes from Colistium nudipinnis, assembly GCA_016785305.1. NCBI lineage: Eukaryota > Metazoa > Chordata > Actinopteri > Pleuronectiformes > Rhombosoleidae > Colistium > Colistium nudipinnis. Next base: position 1,754,349 of record JAFBJU010000413.1, read on the forward strand.
AATACCAACTCCCGGCCAAGTTTAGATTAGCAAAATTTGAGATTCTGTCGCCCTCAATCTTACTATTAAAGAAAAGCCAGTTAAGGAGGAGAAAGAAATGTGTCATAATGCATATGTCCCTGAAGAAGCACCACATCCCTTAGTCAGGAATGCGTTATTTGAACATTTCTCTTATGGCAGAATGGCACGGCATGAATAAGAAAAAGAGAGTGAAAAAAAAAACATTCACTTAAATGAGAGAGAAGAAAAAGGGAGTGGGAGGTGCAGAGGGCAGAGGAGAGAGGGGAGGAGAACAGGAGAGGTATGCTCTGCTGGAGGACTGGGAGAGGAAAACCACAGGAAAGAGTGAGAGGGAGGGAAGTAAAGGGAGAGAGAGGGGAGTATAAAAAAACTGGGAGAAAGAGGCCAGATCAGGGCGCCATGAAACCAAAGGTCTCTTGTGAGAGGGGAAAATACTTTATGTGTGTGTGCGTGTTAGTATATGGCACGCTTGAGGGGCAGCCTTCCCCTGTCTTGTGCGTCTGTACTGTTTTGCATATAATTGAGGAAACATTTTGTTTAAGTTTCTTGTGCTTTGGTATGAGACACATACAATCATATTTTTCAGTTCATGTATAGTCTACATGCATGTGTAAAATTAAACAGCTCCAGTGCACGGACTATGACTGAATGTATAAAGGCTAATGTATCACAGCTTTTATATAGCCATGGGTAACACTGTGTTGGCACACTATGTTATAACGGTGCACATACGAACATGTTTATTAAAGTGCAAATCTAAGCGTGTATGCATTTGTATTTTGCTGTGTAAGTGCACTAAGAAGCTATGTGTGTGTTTTGTTTTTTTGGCCTTTGACAAATTGATTAAAGTTAAGGTTAGGGTAAAGATAATGCCTGGAGCTACAGACACAAAAACATGTGTGCGGCCATATGTGGGTGCAGTATTAGGTATGTTTGCGTGCAAGTGTGTGAACATTCAGAGTATGTGTTTTTCTAGGCAGGAAGATCCATAAGAGGGCCTGGGCTTGCTGCCCGAACGCAGATCATCGAGGGAAAAGAGGGGAGGAGCCACTGGTGGTGGCTCATGTGTGTTTATGAGTCTTGCGCATGTCTGGTGCGGCTCCGTGTCTGCATGCGTGCCTGGATGCATATGGTCCTGTACGTGCATGCCTTCACAATACCTCCAAATAGCAGAGTGTGTGTGTGTGTGAGGGAAGTCAGCGAGGTTGCTGTGGAATGTGAAACCAGTGTGGTGAGTTAGCTGGCAGGCCGGCAGAAGGACCTAAACACTGACTTCATTGTGGTTTAGCTTCTGCCTCATATTATGTCGGGGGATACTGTCAGTGATTGTAGAGGAATTTGCGGTGACAGCAAGTTTAGAAGTCAAGAAGGTGTACATGTAGCTGGAACATTGCCGGCTTAAATGCAGTCAGTGAAAGTGAATTAAGAATGCTTTCCCTGTCAGCTATCATTAAAGCACCATAGAGCCCAAGGCACAATGAAAGTTTTGCAGTTGTGTCACAAATCTAGTTGCAAACCCACATCTGGCTCCATTCATGTCCACTAAAGGCAAACACTGGATATATATATACAATTACTATCAAGACAGAAACCAGAAAACAAATACAGATATATTTCTAAATGTACAATAAATGTGGGTCAGTAAATAATTGGACATTTTGTCTTCTGTATGTTTCTATTTTTAGGAATATATTGATATTGATTTCTCATATCAGTTGATACTGAATCGGTGACAAAGAGAGGGCTAAAAACAAAGGATAAGCAGGTATTTCACGCTGGCTGTGCCAACACGTGTTACGGCAAAGAATGATCCCAGTTTCATCCACTCAGTGAGGCATATAGCTTATTCATTTACCGCTGGTTTCAGATTAGCACTGCTCAGCTGATCTCTGAGCCGAGGGGGCAGTAAAAGTGGGATCTTTATATGCTACATGCTACATATCTGCTACATTTTCAAAATCGTCTTTGCTTTAGGAAAGTGCAAGAACAGCTCCTAAGCCAACAACCTACACAGTGGAAAAGGCCAGTTTTTAGGAAGACTAGGATAATGCAATAGTGCCACTCTGCTTGAAACCTTCAAGGAATGGGTGAGCTATATATTTGACATTTTTTTGTTTATTTTGAAAGACGAAATATTTCACCAAAACTATTTCCCCTTTGGACATTGTTTACCAGAGCCAGTTTTGCTGCACTGTGGGCTAAGTGCCATCCATTGTAATTGTTTATAGTTTAAAGAAAGATGGGCAAACCTACTTTTTTCCCTATAGCAGAATGATAATGGATGATAATATCTGCAAAAAACAAACAAACAAGTTAAGAATACATTCTCTTCCGGAGCTCTCGGATAGACAAACTATTAAATGTCTACTGGAAATTAAAATTACTTATTGGCAGATCTGAAACCAGCAGATGTTCTGGACAGCTCTCAGGTGTAAAAAAAATGTGTAGTGGTACGAGTGAGGGTTTTTACAGAAAAACATATGCTTGTGCTTTGTCATCTATCCCAGCAGCTGTCAAGCATTTTCCCGCAGGTTTGGTCCATTTCACTGCCGTCCTCTGCCTTTGGTTTTCCTAGGGCAAGATTTGTCTTCTTTCTTTGAAGCAGATATCTGGATCTTGAGTCACTCGGTCTTACAAGAACTCACGAGTTGAGTCATGCGCCATCGCAGTGTTTTGTTTCATGCTTCATCCAGAGTATCGTATCACAATGGGTGGAAAACTACTGCGAAATCTCGCTTAGGCCCTCGGTGAGCGCGGCCCACTGAAATGTAACAAACCCACACCATAATGCTTCTCGGAGGTTTTGCCATCAGGAGCAGAGCAAAAACTAAAATTGTAAAAACAAGCTAAAGAGTCATTCTTTATTTTCAATGAATTAATGAATGAAATACAAAATGTGCACTCCAAAAAGGTTTCATCAGATATTTGTGCCACATGCCCAGGAGGTCCGTTGTAATGTTTTTTTTTTCACCATCTGGTTATTCAGATCACTCAGCTATAGATGGACTATTTGATTGATTGTAATAGGGCCTTGTCACAGCAGACATTTTGGCTTTATCGCGGTAGGAAAAGCACATGTGCTACTAATAACATTAAGGATCTCTGTGCTCCATTCAAGGGTTCCAGTAAGACATGACAGTGAGCCAGCATGCTTGGTGCCAAGACCCTGTAACTGAAACTAAAAGGAATTCAACCATCATCAATTTTATTATTAACACCTGTGATTTTCCTACTGTGACATGCCTTCTTTATATTCAAGTGCAATGTTGCTGAACATAGTATATTTTGGTGTACTTGAATCGTTTGATTTACCAATACCATACACATTGTTTTATTTTCCGAGACATATAATTGGATTTGATTAGAGAATACTGCACTGCAATTTGTATTGCACACAGAGACTGATCCTGTGGTCGTATGGATTACCTCACCTGGCCCTTTTATAATCCTAGCCACCACCCACACCCTTCCATTCAAAAGGGGAAGCCACTCCCCAAGCTTATTAAAAAAAAAAACATTTGAAATAGCTCACCATACACACTACATACAATACACATGACCCACAAGAATTGCACAGGTTAAATAAAATGTCTCATGAACTAAACAAATGCCAAACAAAAGCCCAAAACTCCTCTACCCCTCCCCCTGCCTTTCACCTGTTCACTCCACTCAGCTTAGCAAGCTAATCGGAGGCAGCTGGTGTCCTGTGGGCCTCATCTCCAGGTGTGCACTCCATGAATATGACCTCCCCAGGTAAAGCCTGGAAGAGAGAGTCATTTGAAGGGTTCACCAAAATAAAAGCACCACATATCGAAAACAAATGACCTTTCTTTGGTCTGTGTTCAGTTTTCCTAAATATATTATTTATAACTTTGTCTCTTAACCTTAGCGAGGGGGGATTCTCACTAGCTCCCTCGGGTATTTAATGCTGGTTTTGCCAAACATGGTGCTAGTGTGTTGCTTTATTAACCTGGGCACTTCCCTTCCAGGTGGGCAGCAGTAACCAGCAGCCATGCTGTCACTGGACGAGCCGCTGGACCTGAAGCTTCCCTCGGGACGGACAGATGGTCCAGTGAGATTAGGAAAGAGAGCCCCCCCTTCCTCCATCCGCGCCCCCCTCAGCACCACTCGACCACGCCTGCTGTATACCACCTTTCCTTCACCGCCCTCCTCCCCAGGTTAGACTCTCTCTCGCATACATGAGCACATGCTTCTGCTGATGTCGCAGTGCGGGGCATAACTGTGATAATGCAATAGCCTAATAAGTGAGTTATCTGTTCTCACTTTCTCGGTAACTTAATATTGTTAATCCGATGAATGGTAGCTCTCTTCTGTCCTCCAATAGACATACATTGTCCCAGGATTTGTCACAGGGCCTGTTAACAAGAATAGCGTGACACTGACAAAGTGACCTCAAAGACACGGCCTCTGTGACAGTCTGAATGGACATCATTTTAGTTATCACATAACTTAGTTAAAATCTGCTCTAAGTACAGTTCAGCGTGGATAGCCAGCCTTCAGAAGGAACCTACAGGACTCAAATGACAACAGTTATATCTCCCACGTAGATTCCCAATCTCCGTTACAAGAACGACTCGGGTCCTGCTTCACTCCTCCAGCCATGGACCTCAGCCTGTCCCCCGCCTGCCGCCACGCATCCTCCCTCTCCCCGTCACCTTCCTCCCGTTCCTCTCCGTCCCCCTCCTCACCCCTGGAATCCCCTCATGGCAGCCACAGCCCACAGCCACTTTTCATCTCTCGCGTAAGTCCAACACCAATGTCCAATGTGTTATTATTGTCCAATCAGTGGTGTTTTGTTCAAAAAATCCTATTTTGTCAATGTATATAAATGTCGTTTATATTTGAAAGGTAGACTCAGTTATTTGTCATTTAGAAGAGATCTTTGAAGTTTCAATTCAGAGATTGGACCTCACCACCCGGATCCCCTGGCGTGTCAGTACAGAAACGTTACATATTGAGCCGGACCAACCACCTCTCTAGCCAATTTTAGCAAATTCACAAATAACTGATCTGCATGACTGTGAATTGTCACACAATCAGTCAACCTTGTGCATAGGCATGATCACAGTCTTCTCAGAATAACCCACCCGGGGACTGATCGTGACTGAATGTGCCTCACACTTGTTCAGCAGAACCGAATTGAATTGGGATCCTGGGAGTGAATCTAATTTGTTGGTGCAGTGTCTGCACACAGCCAGTACAGTGACTCTGTCTAAATCAAATTCTAGCCATGATTAAATGGTAAAACATCAACCACACTAGCTTCTTTGTTTGAGCATAACATCCTCCCTTCTGGCCCAGATACAATTTTTGCTCAGAACCTACCCTCTGAAAATGGTCTTATACATTAAAAGATGACAGGGACCGTCGTTATCTCTCTTTTACATACATTATGTTGATCTGAAGTCTATGATACTGTAGCAGCAGCTATTTATCTGTAAGAAGTTTCAATTTTCCTGCCCGGTTTCTAACACAAAGTATTTACAATCCTATTTGAAATTCCTTGATTTCCTCTCTTTGACCAAAAATACAGAACAAGTTGTGAGCAGAATTAAGTACTCACGAAATCATTGCATTTCATTTAAGCTATTTTATATTGTTAGCATTTTTACTACTAGAAGTCAGTGTTATACTACCCTTCTCCTGCCAAGAAATAATGACCTCAAAGTACTTTCACTTAAAATGTGTCATACAAAAAAAAAAAAAGTCATACATTTTCAAAAAAAAACCTTTTTGTCAAATTATGAAAAGGTCTGACAAACTGTGTCCTGCGGGACAACTATTACCATATGAACTGCCAATAGGTATAACCAGTAACATCCTTACACCTGTCCCTTGTTTCTAATACCCGATTAGTAACATCTCATTCATATTTTGACTTGAATCTCAGAGAGTCTCCGAGCTGTTTGAGATCCTTCTTTTTCGTCTTTGATTTCAGGACACAGCTCGTCACCTACGTGTGGAGGGTGGAGCCTCACCACCGGGTTTTCCATTTTACCTTCCAATTGGCAGCCCCCCAAGGGGCTTTAGCTTCCCCTCCTCCATGATGATTGGTCAGAACAGAGAGAGGCAAGTTTCACCAGAGCCCTCACTGGATGGTCAGCTAGTGTGCCGCTGGATGAAGGTAATGTGAACAATGCACATTGACAAGTGTGTATGATATTTTTTTTAAATAAACTAATCATTCAAGTCCAACTTTGTAAGCAGATTCATTTTGACTCATTCTTAATGATGTTAGACAATGATCCCAAAGAAGAAACAATCAAAACTATTATGAAGGGTGTTAGTGACTTGGATTATAAGGTGGTGATGACTGACAGTTTAGAACACGAGATATCTAGATAGATGAGGATCTTTTCCAGCACAAGGTCTTAATTTACTGTTATATTATTTTTAAAAATAATAAAAATACAGTACAAAGCCAAAGATTTAGCTCAGTATACAGTACTTGTGAGTCTTTACGAGGCCATCTCTCACCCTCCTTCTCTATCCTGCAGTGCCATCTGCTGTTTGACTCTCTGCAGGACTTGGTGGATCACATCAACGACTTCCACGTCAAACCGGAAAAGGATTCTGGCTACTGCTGCCAGTGGGAAGGTTGTGCTCGAAATGGAAGGGGCTTTAATGCCAGGTACGTTCCCACTGCTAGAATCCCAATACTTGCCCGATTAGTTTAATTGGTGTGGACACTGAATCACTGCATTGAATTACAAATCAAATTACACAATCCACTATCTTCTATTTTTGATCATTAACTTATAGATAATATTGTTTGCTTTGGTTAACAACACTGTTATAAACAATCACCACTTTGCACTGGGGTTTAGCACTATTGGTTAATGTGTATCTTGAGCTTGAAAGGTGTGTAACCCACAAAGGTTGTGAGGGAGAAAAGACAGGAGTAACTTGCATTGAGTCCCATTGTGAGGCAACACCGACACATAAAAAGTCTCTCTCCACATGGTCCTGTTCAGACCAGTTAATTCCATACTGTCCAGCCACAAGAGCTGGTTGGTCAGGAGACAGGAACAATAGTAAAATGAAAAAGAGGAAAGGGTTTTACTGCTCCAGTTTACGTCTTACAAACAGAGGGTGAGTTTATCACACTAAATAAATGCATCATAAATATTATAACCATCATCATGGATCAAATATCGGTCACATCAATCTGTGACGCATGTTCACGATAGTTTGTTCATCATCAAGTGAAAAGGTAAAGGAAAAAAAAAGAGAAAAAAAAATACTCATGCTTAAATAATTGGGTCCAATGATAAGATGTTTTTGCTTGATTGTGTTGTGCTCCATAGATATAAAATGCTGATACACATCCGCACACATACAAATGAGAAGCCGCACCATTGTCCCACCTGCAACAAGAGCTTCTCGCGTTTGGAGAACCTGAAGATTCACACCCGCTCACATACAGGTGAGTTCACAATGAATGACAGCAGTTAAGGTCATTTCCATATCTTTGTCATTCACAACGGAACCTAAATCCAACAATGATCTACTTACAAGCACTGTCTTTGTCTAAAAAGTGATACTTTATGCCTTGGTGCCTTAAAAACTGTTAACTTTATTTATGACACTGGTTGTCCGTTTTCTGGTTTGTCCCACATAAGCCATGTTACTGCAAGCATATACTGCCTCCAACACAAAATCTATGGCTTAATATTGTCGTCAATAAATGCAGCCATGCAGGCAGAAAAGGCGTCTGGGAGGCAGAGACACCAGGGATAAAGGTTATACAAACAGGATCATAGTAAGAACGGATTAAAATGACATCTCAAACTATTGAGCATTTGTAATATGGCATGAGTGTGAAGAGGGGAAGCTCAGGTGATTTGAAAGTAAACTGACAAGTAGAAAAGGAAAAAAATTGTGTCTTCACAGTTGTGTTTACTGTGTTAAACCTATGACTCATGCAACATTTTGTGACGTGGCAGAGGGCATTTTGTCGGATGATAGTCGTACAAGTCGTACGTATTTTCTTCAGAGTTTTTCTAAAATATCTCTCATGCCTTTGCATTTCCTGCTTTGTGAAACATGCCAGCTACCCTGCTACAGTGACAGTGACGTAGTAGGAGTGTCCACCTTGCTGTGGCCTACCATAAGTAGTAGTACAACTCTATTGTGTACAAAACTTCCCACATTCTAAGCAAGAGCTTGAGTTACATTCAAAAGCAACAAATCTGGGGACATTTGTTGGGTGGCTTAAAAATGAAAATTACAGTCTAGGCTGGGGGAGCCTGGGAAGCATGAAGTGACAGTCTGAGTAACATTAGCTGAAAATCTTTTAATTTTAATTCTAAAGTGGTTAATTATTGAATCATATTTTGAATTCTAAATGTGAAGCGTCTTTTTAGCTTTTATACAATTCCAATTTGGTAGCGGACCTTTTCAAAAATGCAATGCAGAAAAAATGCAAAAAGAGAGCATGAATGATCATTGTCCTCTCAGAAAAAATAAAACCCTCATTTTATCGTGCTTGACATCGCTCTAGTGTTTTTTATAGCACAATTGTATGTTCTGGCGCTCTCAAATAAGAAGGAGTATCCTCCAAGAGACATGCCGTTAGTTATTGTCCTAGTCGTTATCTTTTTCAGTTTGTTAGTATTTAACGACCTTTTTTAATGAGGGCATAGACTGTATCAGAAACAATATGAGGAAACGCCCATGAATAAGATCTGCCAAAGTGATATTTGACATGGTTGTGTGCTCTACTGATGGCCTGGGACTTGTTTAACCAGAAAGATTGGTTTCGTTCTCAGGAGCTCTTGCCCTTTCAGTTTCTACCTACAGGTAGGCTGGCTTTGAAATCACTGTTTGTGTAAAAATGTACTAGTGTACATTGTAAAATCTAAGCCTATCTTGAGTTATAGTTGTAAGTCTTTGTAAAGCAAAAATTAGCAGAAATTAGTTACTTTAAAAGATAATAAAAAAGTCTGAGAATTCAGGCCAGATTTCTCTAACTTTGTTTGTTTTATGAATACTGCAATCAAGTCATATATTTTTCACCTCTTTCGTTTTTTCCTTCTCTAGGAGAAAAACCCTACATCTGTCCATATGAAGGCTGCAGCAAACGTTACTCCAACTCCAGCGACCGCTTCAAACACACACGCACCCATTACGTCGACAAGCCGTACTACTGCAAGATGGCGGGTTGCTTGAAACGCTACACCGATCCCAGCTCGCTACGTAAGCACATCAAGGCCCACGGGCACTTTGTTGCCCAGGAGCAAGGTGCTCCGGGCAGGATAGGATCGGGGCTGGGCCTGCCCGGGCACCAGAACGCAACTGAGGTGTCCACTGTGGGTGGAACCCACATTATCATACCAGGGGCTGCTGCGGCTCTGCTCGGGGGTCTGGGGGCCTCTTTGCCTCTCTCCGCTTTTTGCCATGCCAGAGCCTTGGGGCACCATGGGGCGCCACTCTTCTCTGTCGGAGGAGGTAGCAGCATGGGGCCACTCGGCCTCTCAGACTCTCCTCTTTTACACTTTGGACTTTCTGCTGTTTCGATGTTGGGGCTGGGAGCTCTGGGAGGTCTGGGGCGGATGGTGGCGAGGGAGACCGAGGGCGAAGAGGAAGAGGACGAAAGAGAGGAGGGGGAGGTGTTAAACCTGTCTGCAGGGGTGGGGCCCAGGCGAAGTGACCCATTGTCCTGGGTGGTGGTTCCCCCAAGGGCACTTCTCCTCAAACCAGCTGTTGTCAGCTAGGATGTGCACTTCAAGAAGAACAAGATGTGATCGATTCACTTGTTTGTTTGTGCTTACGTACATATGTTTGGGATCTGTGTGTGGAAGTACAGGTCAAAAAGTATTAACAAAAATATTTTTTGTGGCGTGTAACTGAAGCAACATAGACAACACATAAAAAAGTCTGGTGGCACCATGTATGTTTCTGTTGTCTCACAATGTAAAGGGTGACTAAACCCAAATCAACATAAACATTTACAATTTAGAGGCATCAACCCACTAAGAGCCATTTTGACGTTAGTATTTTGCTCAAGCTGCTGCTGTGTCTACAACCAGAGCTGTTAGCTAGAGGCACTACGGCATTGTGGCAATGTTATGAGTTTCGCAAATCTAATTCAATTGAACTCTTTATATATTGAGATTGTTGCTGAGGATGATATATCGAATCTCGGGAGAGAAAACGACTATCTAGCTTCATGGCTCGATACTACGAAAGCAAGAAAATATGTTTGATTTGGCTGAACTGATCCTTTATTATTCTTCGACCCACCCACATGTGTTCACCTACAGCTAGACCCCAAGGTCAATTTACATCACACAGTCAGCTGTATTACATTTCCTAAAGCAGGTCTTGAATAACAGCAGGTGCACTTATTTTAGCTCTTGTTTCCTTTGACAACCCCCACTGACTGCAGACCTTGTGTACTCCTAAATAAAAATAAAAAAAAACAGGAAGATGGGGCGCAATATGAAATACAGTCTGTACTGTATGACTTGATAGACTTCATTATGATCTGTAAACCCATTGATATATATCCCTCAGACAAAGTAAAGTGTTACAATCAAGGGGTTACATTTCAAAATAGGACACAAATCATTCAGATATTTGACACTGAGTCCCGTAAAAAGATTGCTTCTTTTTGAAGATTCTGTACAGTAGTCTATATACAAAGATGCTGTGGGATCAGAACCTTCAAGGTCTGACTCAAGGTGTGATCCTTTAAAAATGTTTAAAACACTGTGTCTGCTGATTGAATCCGGTGTGTCAGCTGAAATGTGCAATACGAAGTGAGACTACCTTTTACCTGCTTCATTTCTAAGGCCACAGCAAACAAAATGAGCACGAAGGAATCCAATTCTCCTGAAGCCTTTTGCCACCCCTTTTCCTTTATGACTTAGTTTCTCTCATAGCTACTGGTAAAGTGATCACCAGTGTGGCTCACAGCTGCTGTGCTGTTTGTTTTAACACAGAGAAACCTTGACACAAAATTGTTCTGGTACATTCATGATGCTACAATGTGTGGCAGAAGTTTATAATCCACGCAGTTGACCATGTGATTTTTCAAGTCGCAAGAGGAAAGAAACAAAACTGTATTGACGTAACTGAATGTAGGTTTAAGTTTAGCCCCTTTGCTTGCAGTTTATCTCTTTATTTAGCCAAATCCTTGCTCTGCTTATCTGTATGAAGACAATGATCTTGATAAGATCAGCCAGGTCTTTTAGACAAGAAGAACTGAGACAGCAAATTCAACAATGTAGGAACTAGGTACAAGGGTGTGTATTAGGCAATAACGACTACACATTTGCTTATAATAAACCACAAATAAAGTGCACAAGAAGCCAGGATGTACTGTATGTGTTTTTGAAGAGGAAATATTTGACAATGGCTACACGTGGCCTGTATCCGTGTTTTTTTTTAAATCCTGTTCTCTTATTTGCACACAGATTTATCCTTATCAGTATTCCAAATGTGTCCAAGTGCCTTGTGTTTCAACTGAAATATATCACACATATATAAAAATTATTTACGCAAATGTAAAGTGTATGAATCTATGTTTCATTACATTATAGAAAACTGAATTTTGACAACAGATGTGATTTGTACATCAGGGCCAATGCATCACTTTCTAAGGATGTCACGAGTGTTGACGACTATGACTCTGTGAAAATAAACACAACACCGAATGAAAGAAAATCTAAATTCTGTCTCATGGTTGTATTTGATGTCAGTATGTATCACATGTTTTATTTATTTATTTTAAAAATGTTTTCTTTTATTCTTAAATGTATTTAAGTTAAATACAAATTACGTTTTGGGTATTGTGGTCTTTCAACAAACAGCTGAATTAGAATTATCCTGATAAAGGATCAAGAGACAAAAAGGAAATATTTCAGATATCTTATCCCTTAAAAGAACAGGTAAAACCGGTTTACCAGGTGTAGTGGTGGATATCTGTCTCACACTGCTAAACTGGATCATTTACCTTTACAGATGAGGTTAGTGTTTGAGGAGTGGTGGTGTTGGAAATGGGAAAAGTGCAGCAGTTTCAGAGGATGCTGCTGTAATTGGATGATGCTGCTAATTCAGTTGCATAATATACAACCAATTTCAAGAAGACAATCATTATAAGCAAAAACACTCTGAAAAAAAATCGGAAGCATTAACATAATCAAACCTTAAAAGGAATGAGTAAAACGTTGCCGGGTACGAAGGTGTGATATAAAATCAATGGACATATTGGACAGATGTGTTGGAAGACAATTTTCAAACGAAAATATGCAAAACATTATTTGAACTCATAAATATGGTTCACTGTTGAAGTTTTGATCTCTCTCTCTCTCTCTCTCTCTCTCTCTCTCTCTCTCCCTCTCTCTCCCTCTCTCTCTCAAGACCGTCCTAACACAGCGTCAGCAGGTCATACGTGGAATGTATTTTTGTATTTTCACGTGAGTAATATAACTGGTTAGCTAAAGCTACGTTTATCAAATAAAGAAGAAGTGAGGAAACGTCGCGACGGTCATGGAGGATCTGGGAGGTGGCTCAGGTGATAATGGCATGAAAAGGTAAAGCATCTGAACAATTTCAATTTAAAACTGCCTAAACACGGGGCATAGTCTATCCACATACACTTACAGAGGTGTGTTATACACTGATCACCTATAGTTAATAGCTTCTACTTGGAATGAAACGAATAAAGATCAGACAATGAAAACGCTTACCAAAACAGGTGCGCATGTGTTTTATAAGGCAGGTGCTGCGCATTTTGCTCACGGAAGCGCAAAGCGGCGTTACAAAAAATACTCAAAAGCTTGGCTGGAGCGCTTTTGTATGTATGTGCAGTTTTTTAAGCCACAGCTATATACACAACTATAATTAACTTAGAAATGTTTTATTTTTCAGCAAAGTAAACTTTCCTAACATTTACTCACACTAGTGGTGTGAGTGTCATGAACAAAAAGCATTTTGCAATTCACAGCGACTCATTCTTAAAGCACATAGTCTACGGACCCAGGTGTGGCAAAAAAAAAAGCACTAGTGGTGTGAGTATCTGTTCGGAAAGGGCTCTGCCTCTGGTCTCTTGTCACAATTTTTTTTCCCAACCACAGCTGGGTCAGTTGACCATGTGCTTTAAAAATGAGTCGGTGAGAATTGTAAAAAGGCTTTTTTTTTCATTATGTTGTTGTATGTTTTATAATAATAATATGAATGTCGTATTTTGTAATGTAATTAGAATCTGTATGTTTTGTGTGAAGTCATGTTACATAGATTGCAAAATAGAATGCCGTTTATTCTATAGAACCTTCATATTGTGACAGTAGAATTGTAAATGTATATGTTAATACTCATTTCTAATTACTATACAGCCATTTCCAAAGTCAACAAAAATGTTTGGAGTGGTATACTCACTCGTCTTAACTTTGTCTTTCTTGTCTTTTTAGACAACTTGGTGCGAGCCAGTGTCGACCCAAGAGCATTGCATTTCATCAATGGTTCAAGGCCCTTCTCCTTCTAGTGCTCTTGATCTTGCTCATACTGTTTTATAATGTGTCTAGCATCTCGGTGTCCTGGTGGAACACCTTTCCTCTCTATGAGGCTTACCACAAGCTTTTCAATAGGTCCAATTATATTTCTCCTAATGTCAGGGTACTCACCCAACCACCAACTGCACCATCTACTGTAGCACCTACAGGTACTCAGTACCACAATGCCTACGCACACAACTACCACTTTGTTATGAATAACGCAGAGGTGTGCAAAACCCAGACCCCATTCCTGGTCCTGATGGTTCCAGTATCACCGCAAAACACGGAAGCTCGGAATGCCATCCGGCAGACATGGGGCAATAGAAGCCTGGTGCAGGGTGAGGTTGTTCTTACTCTCTTTATGCTGGGCCTCGATGGAAGAGCAGATGACGGGCAGCAGCAAGAGAAGCTCAAACAGGAGAACTTTCAGCACCACGACCTGATCCAGAGTAACTTCATGGACACTTACCTCAATCTAACAATCAAAACCATGGTGATCATGGACTGGCTTGCTACCCACTGCTCAACAGCTGCATATGCCATGAAAATAGACTCAGACATGTTCTTGAACATTGACAATCTGGTAAAAATTCTGAAGATTCCAGACCTCCCCCGGATTAACTACCTGACAGGGATGCTAATGTGGAACCGGGACGTTATCCGTTCAAAAGACTCCAAGTGGTATGTCCCTGAGGAGCTATACCCGGATCCTCTGTACCCGACCTACGCTCTGGGTATGGGATATATTTTCTCTAATGATCTTCCGAAGAAATTTGTGGATGTCTCAAAATCAATTAAGCCCTTTAACATAGAGGACGCTTACATTGGAATGTGTATGAAAAAGCTGGGACTTGCACCCACATCTCCACCGGACCCCTGGCAGTTCAAGGCCTATAACACAAAATATAACCGCTGTGAATACTCCAAGATCATCACCTACATCCTTGGTTCTTCCCAAGAGTTGATAGACTACTGGACAGACTTGTGGAAACCTGGGGCACCTTGTTAGGATCATGACTATAACAAATGTAAAGTAAAAACTAGAATGTTGTACTTTTGTACTTTTTTTTTCAAATCTGATAGCCAATCCAACACATAAAGGATTAATGTTAAGGTTGAGGATTCATTTTCAATTCTTTCAGTATGTATAGGAAAAAAGTGGAATTTATCTTCAGGGAATTGTAATATTTAGGATTTGTCATATTTGATTCCATCTTGGTTCCTGATAAAGTTGAATACAAGATTAAAATATAGGAAAAGCAAAGTGTATTTTTAACTTTTTTCAGAAATAGGCCTATTGGAAATATGATAAAAAACAATGCTTACAGAAAAGCATTATTTCTGACCTACATGTATTGACCACAGTTTATCATTCTTACGCCTTTACTGATCAGTTACATGGTTCTACATTACAACTTTGGGGTACCAAACCCTTGCCTGCCTTAATGTGTTCTTGGTAACAACAACTCAAATCTGTCATTTCTCCCCATTCAGCTTAATCCCAGTCTCTTCCCTCCTTTGCACTGTCTTCCTCAATCCTATCAGCTCTCTCATCCGCAGTGACGTTTCAGGCAATAAATGAGATGTCCTGTCAACGTTGAAAGGAAAAGTAATGTAAATCAGCAATTAAATAGGGTCTATTTGGTGGATTTGGAAACTTTGGGGACATTTTTTCAGTGTTTAAAATAAGTAAATTTAGATATGTGCATTATTTTTTCAAATAACCGAGTGACTTTTAATCAAACTAACTTGAACTTGGGCCTTAGGTTATGTTTATGCTCTGTTCATCAGGTTACACCAAATATTTTTGTGACCCTGATCGCGAATACTACGTGTAGATCTGATGAATGTTGTAGAATGAGCTTCCAAACCGACCATGGCTGCTGAGGGTTTAAGTAAGCTGTTGAATAAACACTCAATGGACTAGCTGGTATTTGACCTGGTGGGTGGGAGTATAGTAGAGACAGGAAGAAAGTTCAAGAGGTTTGGGCTGCAATGTAATTAACACACACCATCACCTTCTCTATGTGTTTTGCATTCAAGGTCTTGAGGATAATAAAGATAATGGCTATCTTGTAACGCCATCAGAACACAACTTTTTAACTATATTAAACAGTTTATAAGTGACCAAGGTAATGTTGTTATGTGCATTTGGCCTTTCTTGTTTTGTCTGAGTTTGTTTCAGCAGGATCCCTATCGTCAAATCGAAAAACTAATGTGATTGGGATGAGGATTTTGTTGGACATGTTTTCACCTTGGAGGGCCCAGGTATGGATAGGTTAAGTGTATATTGTTAGAACTGGAAGCACTTAATCGTTAAATCATATGGATAACTCACACTATACATTTATTTAAGAAAAAAAAAAGTTTTATGTTGACAGTGAATTTGAGTAGATGTTCATTGAGAAAACTTTTGCATGAAGTACACAAATGAGAAACAGTTAGAATTTCAAATGATAGTGAACATAGTAGGACATCCCTTGGTGGAAATAGCCTACTAAAGGATCTTCATCGTTTTTAAGGCCAAGGACCCCCCACGCTGACCGACAGCATTGCCCACCTACTATATATATTGTTCTCATAATTATGACTTTATTCTCGTAATATTACGACTTTATTCTCGAAATCTTTCAGTTTTCTTTCTCAGTGTGGCCCCAATACTACGTCGTAGGAAACAGTTTGAATTTCAAATGATATTGAACGTAGTAGGACATCTCGTGGTGGAAATAGCCTACTACAGGATCTTCATCGTTTTTAAGGCCAAGGACCCCCCACGCTGACCGACAGCATTGCCCACCTACAATATATTGTTCTCGTAATTCTGACTTTACTAATACTCTGTCGTACACAATAACAGGGAAGCTGTGTTTATAAATAAAATTAATAAATAAATAAATATTATCGTAATATTCTAATTACGATAATATTATGAGAATAAAGTCATAATTACGAGAATTAAGTCGTAATATTACGAGAATAAAGTCATAATTACGATAATAAAGTTGTAATATTACGAGATTAAAGTCGTAATGTAAGAAGCCGCTCCGATGACGGCTCGTTAAGATAAACTGAATATAACAAAAAAAAATGGCTGTAGCTCGTTGTGCATATACCTAGGATTACAATGGTGCGTGCTGTCTGATTTAGAAGTTATTGATGACGGAAGTTGGGATCTGTGAATCTCTGTCTTCACTCTCGTAAAATTACGACTTTAATTTCGTAATATTACTTTAATCTCGTAATATTACGACTTTATTCTCATAACTATGACTTTATTCTCGTAATATTACGACTTTATTCTCGTAATTATGACTTCATTTTCGTAATATTACGACTTTATTCTCGAAATCTTTCGTTTTTTTTCCTCAGTGTTATGGTTCTGAATGGATGAAGAGGCAGGTGTGTGTACCCGTATAGCTGGTTTACACTGGCAGGCGGGCAACAGGGAAGTGATTGTGCTGCTCTCGTCAATCAGACTCAGATAACCTGCGGTGCCTCAAACTTTGAGGTTATATATCACTTGCCTCTTGGCGTTTACCTGCAGAAAGGAGAAAATAACGGCGAAAGAAAGCGAGTTTGTAACAGGGACGCAAACTAACCAAGGTAAGTTAGTGTGATGCATTTATTTCCCCATGGTGACCTTTATTTGTTTTTTTTTATTTTATAAATATGTATTTATTCAGCTTTTACTATGTTACTCCAACTGACCGCGTTCCCCTCAGCAAACAATGGCGGAATCGTCAAACGTAAACATATTTAAACGTGTCATACACGTTTAAATGAGAGATTCGGAAACATTTTGAAATGATGTTGTAAAAATCAAACGAGGCCAAAACGCCCAAAGCTTCCTTGTCAAACTTTTGCTCATGCTGACGTCACTTTGTTTCCTCCCAGGGAGTGGAGCGCTACGGGTAAGTTAGCAGAGATCCTAGCTTGTTTGGAGTTAGGAGGAGGTTATTGAATGTTATTGAATTGAGTTGGAGGTTAGGGAGGCTCTGCCTTACAGGTGAAGCACAACCACTTGCCCAGTTCAACCACAAATAGCATCAGCCAAACAGTCAAACCTTCACAGAGGTCCATTTAGTCTCTGCCTTTCACTATTTGCTCTCATTAATGTTTGCTGGTTCCCTAAGGAGGGATTAAAAGAAAACTGAGCCGTTTACCTTGTTTTACCTTGTCTTTGAATAAACCAACTGCACCTTAAAAAAAGATGTTACACCGAGCAAGATAAACCCCACTGCTTTACTAAGGTAAATGTTTTCCTACATTCTCGCAAAGTACCTTGACAAAAACATTCCCTCTCTGAGAGGCAGCTATTCTCAGATTATTTGTGAAAAAGGGAGTTTCCAGTTTTTATTTTTGTCATGTTGTAAAAACAAACATTTAGCATTCATTTAAAAAAGTGCAATTTGAATATGATCTAACAATAAAATGTTTAGTGGGATTCATTTATCAATCGAGATGGTAAAATATGTATCTATAGATCGTATGTATTGCACTTGAAGCTGTTGTATTTAATGAAAAGTATGTTGTTGTGGATCAAGTATCCCTTCGAATTTGATCGCATTCAAAGAAAAATGAAAAAACAACAACTTAATACATTGACTAAGTATAAGCTGTACCTTGACTAGACCAGCAACACCCCATGCAGGCTTACATCAGTGCCACTCCTGCAAAACAACAAACGAGCAACTGTATTGTGTTCTGATGAACCATTTAAGGTCAAGGGAATGCAGTGATTCCAAGAGATGTATGAAACCCATCAGACTGGTTCCACATGCTGAGTCCCACCTTCAAGCAGTGTCGTGTCTTTGAACTCACCTGCTGTTTAAAAGCATGCAGCGCTTCCAGTTCCATCTTTTCATCCTTGAGAATGTGCACTTGCCGTTCACTTGCTTGGTCTCAGTTGTAACCTTTTGAGTGTGTTTTAATAGCCTGAGTGAGCTTGGCAATTTGATTGTGTCAGCAAGCCTTGTTCTGATAAATTGGTATGTAAATCATCGGGCTAGATGTTCAATCAATATTAGGTGGGTTACTGAAACAATTTTATTATAATTCCATGTTCAGCTGCCTGCGTTTAGATTTTACATTTGAGAAGGGCTGCTTTTTGTATTGAAAACATTTGAATCGTGTTTCTAAAAGAAGCATACTGGAAAAAATACGTGGCTATGGTATTGAAAGTCGTATATTCATATGATCCCTTTAAGCATTGCATTTCAAAAGAGGGAGGCAAGTAGCTTTTAGAATTACAGTCTGATTGAATTGTTCATTATGTATAAATGCCCTCATGCTACTCTTTTGTCTGAATCACATTTTGTGCTGCTATCATGCAATAACAAAAATCTATTTTCTTTTATAGTTTTAATGGAGAACGGGAAGATACATTTAAAACACATTTTCATTGGAATCCTGGGAATGATGATGATCTTTATTATCTATCTCAGCTGTGACAATAGCATGGAGATTTGGAATACTGTAGTGCTGTTTCACCAAAAGACCTTTAGAAGTCCATCACCAACACCATCAGAAGAACCACAATGGGATGATCCTGAGCCATTTCATGTGGCCTATCCAAGAAATTACAAATTCATCATGGATGACACACCGGCCTGTAGGACCAAAAATCCTTTCCTAGTTTTGATGGTTCCAGTTGCACCTAAAAACGTTGACGTTCGGGACGCCATTCGAAAGACATGGGGAAGTGAGAAAATGGTTCTGGGTCAGCTGGTGGAGACGCTCTTCTTTGTGGGCCTGCCTGGAGGAGAGGATGCTGGGCAGCAGCAAGAGAATCTCAATCATGAGAATCAGCAGAATCATGACCTGATCCAGAGTAGCTTCCAGGACAGCTACTACAATCTGACCATCAAGACTATGGTCATGATGGAGTGGGCGGCTGCACGCTGTAACAACTCTTCTTATATCATGAAAATTGACTCAGACGTGCTACCTCATGTCCCAAATTTGGTCAAACTTTTGATGGATCCCAGCACGGCCAAACAAAACTACATGACGGGGTGTGTGTGGTGGCACAGCCCAGTTGTAAGAGACCGGAACAACCGGTTCTACCTGCCACCGGACGTGATTGCTGAGTCAGAGTACCCCCCATATCCACTGGGCATGGGTTACGTCATGTCCACTGACCTTGCTGAAAAGATTCTCAGTGTTTCTTCAGAAATTAAACCAATCTACATTGAAGATGCGTACCTGGGTATGTGTCTGAAACACATGGGCCTCGCCCCCACCAACCCCCCCGCAGGCTCTTGGTTTCTTGTCGACCCCACCCATCCTTTAACCAACTGTACGCTTACAAATATCCTCGCTGTGATGACAACGGGTATCCCACTGATGACAAATTATTGGGAGAGGAGCAAAGACCCAGAAATTAAATGCTGAACTTTTTTCTATTTACCAAGACTGAAGGGTGGCTTGGTGCTTGGGGAGGGGGGTCAGTGGAAATTATTGATTTTATAAAACATTAAAAATGTATTGGTATAAAACATGATTATATGTGGCTTTGAGGCCAAATAATGTTTGTTCTCAAATGTTCCCCATTTGCTTAAAAATGTATCAAAACTATGATGGTGTATACTGTGTTTTGGGGTTAGAATCTCTAAGTTAAGATGTTTGACAATGGGTGTACTGTTGATGCCTAAAGGAAGGGAGGCATGCCAGGTTTTTGAATTACAATTATTCTGATATGCCGTATATGATGCCATAAATTGCACTTGCTATGCACATGTGTGATGTCATCAGTTTCATCAGTGAATGCTGACTTAACATTACACAGCATTATTAGTTTATTTTGAACTTTAAACTGAACCTGCTGTTGGTTACTGAGTTGGCCTCAGATAAAGTGTACACTGTCATTCCAAGTCGCTACTTATTGTACACAAGAAGTTGAAGTTGCGTTGTAATGAATGTAATGGAACTCTTATGGATTGAACATATGATGTTGCCATATAAAAGATTTGCCTGGTAAAATGAAACAGTTTTGTTGTTTGGATGACACTGAATGCAAGTTCCCCTGTGTAATTCAGCTGCTGTCAGCACTCTGCACTTCTGCAGTTGGTCCTTTGTCCACAAGGGGACAAGCTAGCATCAGATACGATCTTCAGGCAGCCACTGCACTGGGTCATATACAGGATCATTGTTATCCGAACATTGTCTAAACTTAAAGAAATGCAAACAAGGACAATGACCTAGCCTTCGGTCTCTGGCTTGACATGGACCTTTTTTCCTCCACATGTTGACATTCATCTCCAGCTGTCTATGAACTGTTTTCCCTCTGTCAGATCGAGAGGTGCTCACCCTTTTCCTGCTGACTGCAGCTGGCATAAATCACGCAGATGCTGAAAACCCAAACCCTGGATCCACGCATTATTCACTGTTACGCTGCCATTTAATGTCAAAGATCCTGCTCAGTGGCTGGCAACTGGGCATTAAATCACTGTTGGGATCTACCCACTGTGAGCTCCATTCCATCTGGCCAATGAATTATCTTCACTGCGAATCCTCTTGATCATGTGGCACATTGTGTATTTCATGCAGTTTGGCGCTAAACAGGATTGACTTCATTAATTCTTTTTACTGTATGCAATATCTGTGTGTGTGCACGCGCGTGCGTGCGTGTGCAGAAGGTAAGCTGTTTTTATTCTCAGAGTCTTGGTGCAGTAGGATGGGAGTTCTCAGACTTCTCTTAATAAGGACCAGTCCAACATGTATTAAAGAAAGACACATTTCTTCAGAAAAAAAAAAAAAAACATTTGAAAGAAAAATTCAGAAACCCAAGTCATGTTATGTCAAGACTCATTCATGTTAAAAGCAACCACCCTTGATAACTTATAATTGTATAATCTTAAAGGCAATATAACTTAAATCTTTGAAAAGAGAATAGGCAGGAATGACTTAATCATTCAAATATGACACATGCAACGCTCGCCCCACCCTGCCCCCTGAAGACCAGCTGTCCTCTCTGTCACCCTGAGAAAACCCAGCACTGCAGGGTCATGGACTTTAGCTGGTCCGCTTATGGACACACGCTTATAGACACACAAACACACAATCTTTCACCACCTGAAACACCCATTCCTCTTTGTACCCTGAAGACAGAAGTTGCCTGTTAACTAGAACCAAACGCAACAAGATCATTCGACTGATGAGCACACCTTCATGATTCATGAAATAAGATTGACTAAGGAAACCCCTGAAAGTCATGACAATAAATGCACTCATTTAGTTGGACACTAAATATCCATCTAAGGTCCAGCATGTTTTTCATATGCATTACTGCTTTCCTGGCCTGCATCCCTCTTATAAAGTCATGAGATACTATTTAATCAAATTTGTATTGAAGAAAATGAACTGTGCCTAAAAGCCTAAACAACATTAAAAACGTAAACAGTGCAAAGCATATATTCAAGAGTGTATGTATAAGTATACAATTAAAATCCCAATAAATATGATCACAGCCCTGACATTTAAAGACCTATGATCCACAGAATGAGTGGGTAATTATGGTGTGAATCAGACCTGCTAAAACTGAAAATGTTGTGATATCACAGCAATGGGTCGTGGATTCATAGCCTTATATGTTTATATCTATATGTTTATATTTGTCTGTAATGCAGACATATTTCTTTTCATTTTCTTCGGCTTCCACGTAGTCTGCAAACACACAAATAAATCTGGTCCCTTTAGAATGTTTTTAATAAAATGTTTGTTGGACTCAATATAATTCCTCACATTGAATTTAAAACAACCATATTTACAGGGACTAAGATTTTGCTATTTAGTTAAGCATTTGGTTTCTGGATATTTGCTCCTTTTCCAGTAATTTATCATTAGTGAGATTTCTGTCGTCATCACAGCAATGCTTTTTGAAAGGCTGCAGTTGCTCAGAGAATGCATCGGGTCAACAAGGAACATAGAGCCCGCAGGGGGTTGGTGGGGGTGAGGCCCAGTTGTTTCAGACACATACCCAGGTACGCACTTTCAGTGTAGATTGGTTTAATATGAGGGGGGACGCTGAGAATCTTGCCAGGAAGGTCCAGGGACATGACGTAGGCCATGCCCAGGGGATATGGGGGGTACTCTGGCTCAGCACCTCAATCACCTGTCTAGGCATGTAGAACTTATTTAAAGGGTTTCTTAAAACTGGGCTGTGCCACCACACACATCCCATCATGTAGTTTTGTTTGGCCGTGCTGGGATCCAGTAATAGTCTAACCAAATTTGGGACATGAAGAAATACATCCGAGTCAATCTTCATGACATAAGAAGATTATTTACAGCGTGCAGCCGCCCACTCCATCATAACCATAGTCTTAATGGTCAGATTGTAGTAGCTGTCCTGGAAGCTACTCTGGATCAGGTCATGATCCTGCTGATTCTCATGATTGAGATTCTCTTGCTGCTGCCCATCATCCTCTCAAATAAATTATGATCTTTAAATTATGAATGGAAAAGCTAATCATACGTAAGAGTGGAATTTACAGTACAAAAAAAAAATGGAATTGAATTCACACTTTGTTACAGGTTAATAGAAGTATGTGGTTACGAGCTCTAAAGTGCAAGTGGAATAATTAACATACAGATATTGAAAAAAATCACAGTAAAGAGTGATTAAATAAGATTAACTGAATGTGCAGTATGTTCCAAGTAAAGAATATATCCAGTTTTTACCTTTAAAGTGCAGTGGAATAAGCTAACAATACCAAAATGAAATTCACAGGATACAATCATTAAATCAGTTGAATTGAGTGTACAATTATGTTACAAGTAAAAAAAATATATATGCAGTTTTTATTTTAAAGTGTAAATGCATGGAATGCAATGTAATAAGCTGACCATATTGAAATTCACAATAAAACAATTATGCATGCAATTAATTAACAGAATATAAAAGCTAAATGATGTGCAGTTTAAGATTTACAGTGCTGGTTAGAATAATTGACCATACAGAGTACTAACATTTGAATAGAATTAGAATTAGAATTAGAATTAGAATTGCACATCGTCCCGTAGAAACATGCACATGCAAACAGACAAGTTGGGGGAAATTTGACCTCTGTATTTGACCCATCTGTGGCGCATGCAAGGCCACAGAGCAGTGGACAGCTGAGAGCGTCCGGGGAGCAGATGGGGTTAGTGCCTTGCTCAAGGGAATCAGAGGTGGCGTCTCTTTTGTTAGTGGCCAGAGGGAGACCACCTTGACTGGGCCTCGAACCGGTCCGATGCCTGTCTCCCTCACCACTTGGCCACCTCTCCTATATTGAGACGATACCAATATCTTGAAGTTTACGGCAAGTAATAGTGGTAATCAACCATACAGAGTATTGTACTATTAAGACAAATATTGCACCAAACAGAATACAGAGGTATTTCAAAGGGTTGAATTAGGTTACTAAGATTGGTCATCTTTGAGATAAAAAAACAAAAAAATATATGTATCAAATTCATGTTATCCCGTAAAGACAATTAATAAAATCTTGCTAAATTTCATTTGATTTGAAAACGTGTCTAGTGTATGTTCTCAGATCAATCCTTCATTATAAATATTATACTTAAGTCATGTTTTATACTTTCCCTCCTATCACCTTGGCATGAAGGGTAGGACGGGAAAGCACCACTCTTTTGTCAGCTTCTCTATACTGCATCAAACAGTTTATTATTTAAAGATTTGGTGACTCATTTCCTTCATTTATTTTTCCCCGTTTTCAGAGCCTGTCTCCATATCCCAAATACAGTGGTGAAGAGTACTGACAAGCTTTACGTAGGTAAAAGTATACGACGAGTTTCAATATTATTTAAGTAAAAATCGAAATTGTGACTTGAGCAACAACCTAAATTATGATAAGTATATAACAATCAATCCGGCAGCCACATATTTCTAAATAACCCTTCGAATAAAGTGTGCTTCAAACGCCAGGTGACCAACAGGCTGTTTCTTAATAAAACCAGCAGTGTGTCTGTGCTTCTCTGGAAGCAATTCACAACTCACTGCTGTAACTGAGCCAAAAACGTACCTGTGTGGACTTAGTCCTTTTTTCAATTAACTAACTGAAAGGAGCTCTCTTTAATTCCTTGTTCTGGGGTTGATTTCCTGAATACCAAGAAAACCTGAAGTGGAGTTTGTTTGTTTAGTGAACTGAACTGTCATGTAGTCAGAACCCAAGAAATCCCGAAGTTGAGTTATTTGTTGAATTTATATAAAATTAATGTATGGACCAATATTATCTTTTGGAAATTAAAAGCATTTGGTTGAGTTTGTGTAGCTGTGAAAAACATGCAACATGTATTATTGCATGTTTCCTTTGACATTTTAGTCCACTATGCCACAATGCCCATACAATTGAAACAAACAATTGCCTTTCGTAACATTGCAATTTTACACACCTCTCATTTAAAATGACCAACATTTTCAAACTATAAATATAGCCCAATAGTTAAATGGAAGTTTGAAATGTGAGTTTTAATGGCAGCAGAAAGGCTTTTCTCAAATGTACAACTATATTCTCACGAACATGGAAAACTTGACTTAAGCACAAAACTAAGGGGTATCACTGGACCACTTGACACATGGCACAAAATAAACTGGGCCACAGCAGGGGAAGACGGGGAGTATTTATACAGGAGATAAGTGGGAGCAGGTGTGGACAATCAAGGTCAGGGCAAATGCTGACAATGGCGGGAAGATACACAGACACAGGATTAAAGGGATCTGGAATAAAACAAGAGATAGGTACACAATACAATATAAAGTGAGTGACAAGAAAGATTTTTGTGACACTCACTTCACACCCAAAGGAACATATGGGAGGACAATTAAATAATCGACAAGTTATTATTTTTATTCAATAAAAAGTGGCCTTTTATATGTGGTTCTTGCTATAAACACACACTTATATGCATTATATGGAACAGATATTGTAAATTCAACCCTGCTGGGTTGTGAATTTAATATTGTCCCAACACTAGTTTTATATACAAATGACCAAATGCAAATTTTAATTGAATGTATCATGTGTTGTAATATTGTTGTGTTAATATTTTATGTATTTTGCCCTTTTCCCCTTGGGTCATTTCCACCACACTATGCAAAATCTAAATTCAGTGAGTTTTTTTTAAAGTTACAAGTTAACATGCTAAATTATTATTATCAACGGAAACAAAAAGTATTTTTCACAACAGTCATTTCCCTCACTTTTCTCAGAGTGTTTCCAAAACCTCAGCCAGTATTTTTTCTAAAAAGTTCCAGGCCAAAATGGTCTGTGGTTGAGGAAACAAAAGTAAATGTGTGTTACCGTTGCATACTCAACATCATTTTGTGTAAATTTGTGTCTAGTTAAAATGGAAGAAACCTTAACTCAAGTACAAAAATAAATACAGAAATGAATTGAAAAGCCATGGGAACTGAACGTGAACTGAAAATTCCACTTTATCGTCAAAAACCAATAAGCGGTTTCAATCGGAACTATTGACTCGGCCAGACCTGAGGGAGCTTTCACTACATTCACTGGCAGTGGGGCTTTTGTAAGCACACAAGAACATAAGAAAAAAAACATCTCCCATTGATGCTATAGGTATTTCCTACAAGAGAAGCTCTGGTTCATCTGCTTTGATCCTTTAAGTCAAACATCCAGAAAAGAGTTCAACTATAAATCGGTGAAGTACTCTTTTATCACATGTCTCTATGTCTTTAAGTTCTCTCTCTCTCCTCTCTCTTTTTTCCCCGTCTGTCACACACACCATGAACAAACCATTAATGTGAAAGTAAGCCAGACTCGTTGGTGATTTAAGGATAGCAGACAGTGAGAGGGTAGAGGCCAAGCTCTGGGTCTCATACTATCTTTCCCCATTCACCAGCCCATAAATAATCCAGGAGCCACGCAGTGACACGAGGGAAGCTTCAGGCTGAGATGAAGGATGGAAGGAGAGAGAGGGAGAGGGCGTCTTTTGATGAACTGAGAGGAAAAGCTCGAATGCAGAGAGTTGAGAGAAAGAGAACAGGTTTGGGGAAAGAGAGATATACAGGCACCACAAACACTGTCCCTGTTGCAAGACAGTCTGAGTGATTGAGACAGAGCAATGAGCGCATTTAGTGCCGACATCGCAGAAGAACGTCCGCGTCCTAATTTACAGCACAAAGGAAAACGTCTGCAACTGTGCAACAGAAATGGAAAGATGCCTCAGCGGCTTTCCCAGGTACAGGTGTTACAGCACGGAGTAAACAAGTTGACATAAATCCAGCCTTGGTGTTTGGTGGGAGAAACACAGAACAGTGATGTGTGCCAACATCGAAAAATCCATCAGTTACATTCAACGCATAAATAAGCCCCTTCACTGTTTTAAACAAACCCCTTGATCTTGTTCTCACATGGACATAGCAAATGTAATAAATATTGTAACAGACCATAGATCGACATGGGACCTATTTCAATTAGGCTTCTTAAGGATGTTCTCTAAATTGGCAGAGTGATAAATAGAAGCCTAGAGTCTTAGGGCTAAATCCCTGATCCATTGAGCTCGCTCTTTCTTTCTTTCAGTCTGAATTTAATATCACATTACTGCATCGTTTATTTTCTTCTTGGCCGTTTGTACATGTTAACAGATGATGTTCCAGGCATCCTGAAAAGCCACTTAACCCTGCCTTTGGCACTGAAGAGTCGACAAGGTTGTTTTTCAGCAAGTCGTACGGGCAACATCCTTTGGGCCACAATGCTAAAGAAGATTTTTCCTTCAACACTCAGCAAACTGATCTGGCGGAAGTGGTGGAGGAGTTCTTCTCCTTGGGAATGAAGATCCCTGCTGCCCTTCGCCATGCCTTTGGTATGTTTACCTTCTTCCATGCCACCTTCATGTGGTGCCAGAAGTGCTTCAGGTAGCCAGGAGTGTTCCATCCAACGTACCCCAAAAAAGCGGTTGGGGCTGGCTGGGCCTGTGACTGATAGTGGACTTCTTTGGGCTTCATCTGGTGTTCTGATGCCCACTGTGCTTCCACTACTCTCCGTCCCTGGTGGACCCCTTCTAAACTTTTTCCAGCTGTCAATCATGCTGTTACATTGTAAATTATAACTGACAGTTACTCAAATTTAAATTTCACCACTATCAAAAGGGATACTTTAGCTACCTACACAGAGTTTTTATCCTTACTGCAGGACTGAAATGATTTATTTCTTATCTGTTTAAATGTTAATGCACAGTCTAAACTGACATTTTTATCTATACAGAAAGAGGCTTTTTTAGAGATAAGGTGTAAAAATCAGTAGATGCTCTGACAATTTTTCAGCTTATATGATATAATATGCTTATATAATGAGCACAAACGTTGACATCGACAAAATACAGCTGTTTTTCTTTTCTTTACATTTTATCCAATTCCTCTTAACCACAAGGACCCCCGCCACCCAGGTTCTCACGGTCCCTGTCAGAGAGTGACTGTGGGCTGTGAGAATGACCCGCGACCCCAAACACGCCGTTGTTGCACTCCCTCGACACAAGCTCACAGACACAAACAAAAACACATACAAACATGTCACAAGTCCACAAACGCTCTATAAACAGATTGAAACAAGCACAGCCTATGCCACATGTTGCCCTTTCATGCGGACTTCTGTCACACGTACTATATGCTCTCTCAAAACAAGCACAGCGTCTTAGGCCGCTTTGCTTTATATGATGCAGTTTTTCTTTAATGCATGCCGGGTAAAGTCTGTTTTATGTTGGGTACTTTTATGTTCCCCCATACAGCTCCATAGAAAAGCTTTAGCTCAAAGGACGTGTGAAAGCCGCTTTGCATACATCGCAAATTGCAGCAATTTTGTCAAAATATCTGCTCGGGAGCAGATACGTCATTAGCATCTGTTTATGGCCGGCACAGCGCGGGCTGAAGGCCACGTGAAAACAAAACAACAACACTGACAAGGCTAACAAATGCAGAATCTGGAGCAAATATCGCTTCCCAGGGCTGTGTCCCCCCTTTCCTCCCTCCCTCATCCCCTCTCCCCTGTTGTTTTCTTTCCATTCGCTTATTAATTCTCACCCTGGCTTGCTTGTTGCCCTGTTCTCTCTATCTTTCTCTTCACTTTCTGTCTCACCTCCCTCTCCCATATTTCTCAGCGTCTGTCATTGTCTCCATCATCTCTTCTCTCTCCTTTCCTCACTTGCTTTGCCTCTTTTCTTTCCTGCTCCTCCTCCTCCTCTCTTTGTTCTCTCAAGTCAACACTCCTCTCTTTCTCTCTGTCAGAGATAACATATACTGTAGGTTACCATGTCCACATCAGTGAGCATCGATCCTGACAAAGGGCTCATAAGCAAAAGACCACCGTTACACTACCTGCTATACTACCCATGGAAGGGAAAATAATAAAATATATTCTTCTTGGCTTGAACAGGTTATTTAGTTGTAACCACCCACTTATTCTCATCCTGTATTTGAGTGCAGTAAATTTTCATTTGTTTCCCTTGTGCAATCTATATAAAACATATTTTGGATCGTATCCCCCATTTCCTAAATGTGTATGTGACCACTAAACAAAGACTAAAGACCGTCCCAGATTTTTATTCAAATATATCCTTCCCCTCTTTGACCTGGCGTGTGTTCCTGTATGCTTGTTTGTGAATGTGTTTGATAGAAAGAGAGAAGGTGCCAGTGGCAACTTTAACATCAGTAGAGAAAAGTTTGATTAATGTACCTGCGTCTGGAAGGGAAACCAACACACACGGAGGAAAGATGACAGGCTGATATGGAGAGAGAAAAAATAGGATTAAAGTATGAAAAGTTCAGATGCAGACACAACGTAGTAAGAAGACATTGGAGGAGGGGGGGCAGATAGACGTTGCTCTTGTACTCTCTTTGGTTCCTGACGCAGAGTCACGCCTCCCCTGGGGAGAATAACTCCAGGCCTGAATTCCTTTGTGTTATTTCATGTTTTCCTCTCCACCACAGTCGTTTCTCCTGGAGACACATTTGCTTACACACAGTAACACACGCTATACCGACTCTGTATTTTCCCCTACTTATTTACATTCCTGTAAAGCAACAAGTTGTAGGATACTGGGAGTTGGGGAGCGAATGAAGGAGGAGCGCAAGGGTCTAACATAGACAAAAGTCATTTCCGTTGCGTAGGGGAGGTCTGTGAAGGGTCAAGCCTTCCCCAGCCCTGACTGTGTGAATCACATAAACACTCTGACTGAAAACACTCCCACATTGTGCACGACAGCCTTCCTCCGATGCTCCCGCTGCAGGAGCCACTCTTTGTTTTATTAGAGTGTTATCTCAAATGTTGTCGTATGTCTTGAATGTTCACTCTAAGGTAAACTGAAGGATACAGTCAAACTTCCATATTGCAACACAACCTTTGACCCAGTTTTTAATGGTCAATGCCAAACTCAAGATGACATATTATAATGGTGTAATTATATTGTAATATGACAATTTTATTAATTGCTTTTATTTGGTGGCAAATCTAATGGCATCTACTACATGTGTAATCTCGATGGAGAGACATTTTAGCTGTCAGCATTTCAGTTATTGTTTTGTACATTATATTAAAGATGTAGTCTATATACATAAATCTCTGTTCATGTCAAATGAACCCAATCACATTAACTAACCTAGATAATTGATTTGCAATCATCAATAATAGCTACATGAAGAATGAATGAAGGAACATTTGTAATGGCTAATTGCTATATATGTTTTAATAAATACTTCTGATCCCTTACTTTCACCTTTTAATTTGTCTTTCTGGCCTACACTTGTAATGGAGAAAACTATTTCACGTCGACCTATCTAACTTTAAAATATGAGTTTCTTCTTCTTATTATTATTAATTCCCTCCCATGAGAAAATCCCACTGCAGTTTGCCGTTGTAAAGCGTCAGATCAAACACAAGTGTGAGGGATCAGGTTCGTCATGTTTGTTTTCTCGCACTGCTGTCAAAATCTGTTCCTCTTTCTCAAGCTAGCAACGTCCCTGACACACACAAAGAAACTCTTTAATAGGACCGATCCCACAGCCCAGCTGGCCTTGCGCACAGAGCAGTGCTCACTGATAACAGTTCCATACAGTAGATGAAGAGTGCAGGTAAAACTATCTAATACTAACTGGCTTAATCTTGCCACCTGATTATACCGAATGTCCTTGTTGCATTTAGAACTGCCAATGCAGCTGTTTAATCCTCACCATATCTCTGTTAACGTAGTGTGATACTGTCTTCTCAACACTGCAGCACTATCAAACTTCTCACGGTTCCTTTTCTACCAATTGCTTAGCAAGCATTGGCCAAGACTGACCCTTCTTTTTCTCTCACTTCAAAATTCTTATACGATAAGATTTTTATTGATCCCCTTTGGGAAATCCTGGCATCTTCGCAGCAACAGAACATAATAGCCTTAAACACAGTTACACGAAGAATAATTCAATAAACAACAATTGATTGAAAAAAGCACTGTATGTTTGGATGACCGGAAGTGAGCGTGAGAGTGAATGAATAATTACAGTGCCAATTATATGAATAATTCTATGTCTAACTTATTTGAGGTTTTTCAAGGTCTCATTGTCGGTAATAAGCTCACAAAAAACAATCAATATATTTAAAAGGCGGTCAGTAGATGTAAAATAGAAACACTGTGTGCTGTACTGAAAAGTGTAGCTCAATTGCTGAGGGATGTATATCTTACCTGTTGTAAATATTGAGGCAACTGTTGAATGATGCAAGTTTGCCAGCACCCTTAAACCAGCCTCTCTCAAAGAGTCCATGATTCATCATGGTGAATAACTGTGGCCCTCCTCAGAGACCACAGCTCTTGGTCTCCCTCTCCTTCCTCTTCTCTCTCCACCAACCTGTCCTCTTTAATCCATATTTCCAACAAGAACATCCAGGAGCCACCACTACTTTTATCTGCTTGCTATGGGCAATTAGGCCAAACACAGATCACCTGCGTAGGTCGTCAGCTGTAAACTGCACTCAGCTGTGTTTGAAATCATCATTATTTCATCCTATTGCCACAATTTTGACATTATTTTAAATATATTTCAGTATGACTGCAGCAGAAATGATTTCATCATTCTGTTTTGATTGGGTTTTTGACTGTTAAGAACAAAGTGTCAGCATTTGAAAAATGCACTTTAGATCTCGTAACCACATATTTCTATTAACCTGTAACATACTGTAGTGTGAATTCAATTCCATATATTTTTTTGGACTATGAATTTCACTCTTCCGTATGATTAGCTTTACCAATGATACTTTAAATTTAGACCGCATAACGTATTTCTTGTTCGCAATACTTGCACTGCATATATTACTGTCTTACATACAGCCCTTTTTCCACTGCATTTAAAAAATACAACAAATAACAACAAATAAACACAGCAACATAAATAAAATGTGTGGTCAAAATGTCTCAGTACAGTGGAGAACACACATTATTTAAAGTATAAAAAAACTAAAAAATTACATCTGGCGAACTTTGAGCACAGTCCTTTGTGTTTTTATTCTGTGTTGAGACAGTAGTTTATCTGGACAGCGCTCATGCAAGTCCCAGCATGTCTGAGTTACTGCCTCGTTTTAGACCCTCGGTGTGTTTATGTGCTTTATGTGTTTGTGTGTGGGCATCTATGTTTGCATGTGTTATTATGTATGCATTTAGGTGCTATATATATAAAGAGCTAGAGGTATGTCTTGTTTTTCCTCTATTGGATTATTAATATCTGTCTGGCTGTGTTTGTAGATAGGAGGGACAGCAGTGCACATGCTTCACAGACACTGTTGCAGAAGCGCTGTCGGACGGCTGGTGGAAACGATGAGAGCGTCGGGTTTCAGTGTGTTCCTGTACACGCAGCCGAGCCCTGCATTTGAATTTAGTATCTCCGTCTGCAGCTCATTTACAGCTGAGGTGACAAGTGGAAGTATTTGGTTAGTGGCGCAACTACACTAACTCTCCCAAGAGTGTGTATAAATACACAGGCTTAAAATGGAAATTCAAACTTGGAGGCCCATCTGTAAATAAAAAGAAATGTAATAGGTGGGTGAACTTCTGTGACACAGTTGGCATGGGGATTTTAATAAAGACCAAAGCAGGTGAAAAGCAACAAAAAGCAGAGCCTCGGCTTTGCCTAAAAGTGTTCATTTAGTATCACATCTACAGAACAATTCAAACTCACAATTGTGTTTTATCTGGTTCCCTGCAAGTGGTGCAAAGCTTGTACGTGAATACTAAAAAATAGATATAGTGGAAAAAAGATGTTTGTTCTCATTTTAGGAATTGTGGCTATAGTAGCAGAAAATCAAAATAAAATGGAGACCTAACCCTCTAAACATGACTGATGGATTTTTTTTGAATATACTGAACCTTTTGTTCAAAGTGAAGAAAATTGTGTTTTTTTGTGCAGTGTACAATTAAGGTAAGAGAACAGCAGATTTACTGATACACACTTCACATTCCCACTAACTGTGGAAAGGTCATTAAATGTAGCTGAGCTGAGATTTACATCCCACTCAAATAATTTGGGGGAAACAGAGAGCAACATTTTTAGGAATCTTATCGTTAGCAATTTTAGCATTCTGATCCTTGTTTTTATTTGCACCACGGATCAAATGTCAGTGTTCGAGATGGTTGAATGGTACTTATCGTGTGGAGGAACATCGCCTAAAAATCAGATTTGTGGAGGAGAATGAACCACAGGTGCGGACCGTCCCTATCTGTCGTGTGATGCAGGTGCAGCTGGCGGCTCGGGGGCGCGCTCTGCGCGCTCTGGCTGTGCCTCGGGTTCCTCCTACTCCTCCAGCTCGTTGGAGTCGATCGCCTGCCTCACCTCAGTGCGCGCTATTGTTCAGGAGACGGTGCGCACCAGCGGAGCCCAACTCGGTCCCACTCAGACAGACACCAGAGGACGTGTGTGGACAGTCCTGCGCTGTGCATTGAGCGACACACGCCGACAGAGTGGATATCAAAACAACACAAAATCAAGTTTGGTTGAAAAACTACTCGAGCGCATTCCCGCGAACTTTGGATGAATCTGGCGAGGTAAGCGTCCCCTTCGCGTCTCTCTCACCGGCTTTTCTGAACCAGTGCGCGCACTGAGTGTGAATGACAACAACTCCTACTCCTCCTCTGCCAAGATGTTTTGATACCGGTTATACGCGAAGTAAACCCTGCACATCATGTGAATATGAAGTGACAGAATGACCGAGTCCAAAACTGGGACGCTTCCCAGGCGCTCGCGTGTGAAAGCTTCCCTTGTGGCGGGGCACTTAGTCAGCGTCTCGGCGGGTTCCTGTGCCGGCTCACGGGTGCTTATCTGGGGTCGGGATCTGCCGGGCAGACGGGCGAGAGGGGACACTGAGAGGAGTGTTCTCCAGCAGAGATACGTGGAAACAGGATTAGCGCGTATCGCCGTCGTTGCTCCAGACCGTGCTGGTGTCGAACGTATCGGATTAGAGGTCGTTATCGCGCCCCTCCACGGTTCCTCTCACTCGGAGCCGTGTGTTTTGACCTCAGACTGGAGCCTTTAATCCGTGGTTATCCCTGTGGACACATCTAGGTGTTCCTCAGGGGACGTGTAGGCTGTGTGTGTGCGCTTTTTAGAATGATGCCAATCATAGGTGAATATCCTTTGCAGGACGATGGTCCCTTGTAATGTATTATGTTCCAGCCTACAATACAGTACAGTAGTACAGTACAGTAGGCCGGTAAATATACAGCTGGGGTATATAGGGACGGAGAGTGTTGCAAATCAAAAGCGAGTTGATGGCAATGCTTTGGATATTTGTGATGGGAATTTCTTTATCAATCTCCCGAGAAACAGAAATTGAAAACAAAAACATAGGTTAATCATCCTTACATGTACATCAAAGGGAAACAGATAAGTTGTAAAAGCCTGCATTTCATGGCAGGGTTTTTTTGTTTAATGCTTGTGAAGTTGTATGAAGGTTGCGTGGAACTGTTCATGGATTGGTGGAGTAATACTTTGAAAGTAAATCAGTCATATGCAGACGGGTCCAAAAGCCTGGGGCAAGTGTGCCAGAGTGTCAAAGCTCTCATTGTTTCCCAGAATGTTCTACCATGCTCCAGGTTATTGATAAATTAAATCACCATAAATAAAAGACGTTTAACTGATGCACTGTTGATTGCATACACAAAGGAATTGGAGAGTATTATAACATGTAACGGGCTCTTTTATTATTTTATGACAGAATTATGACCCATTAAAAGAAAACAGGTATAAAATCAGTTGTAGCCTTAGCTGGTATATTTGCTTGTGCACTTCTCTCATGTGTGTCTATTATAAGTAAACAAATCATTGACTTCATCAGAAGTCATAGGCATCTGAGCTTATTGTTCTGTCCATGAAACTGCACGTAATGGTGATGTGTATTAATTAAGTAATGTAGGACTGGCTGAGTTATGGAGAGAGATCTGAATAATGTTGTGCAGACCAAGGCCTGTTGTGTAAGCCTTGCAGATATCTTGCGGCCTTCACTGTCAGACAGCTTTACCAAGAGTTTGGGAACAGCATAGTTTTTTCCAGATCAATACTGGTCGGGGAGTGAGCTGAAAAACAAACCCAGCGAGGAGCGCCAGTATGGGAAAAGCAAAGAAAGGTAGAGAATGGGATGGACTGGAGTACCTACAGAAGAGAGGGAGAGTAAAGCAAACATTCCTGACTCCGTGTCTCAGCAATTTAATTAAGGTTTCTGCGAGATGCTGCAGCGAGCACCTCGAGGTGAAGGCTTAACCCCAACTCCCCCCTCCCAGTTTCCAGCTTGGACTAATCCCAAGGGTCAGCCAAATAAGTGTTCGGGTCATGCCACGATGACAACTAAATAGGGGGGGGGACCCCGTAGGAAAGCTCCCCAATCAGGGAGTTAATAACCCCCGTGAAGGAAGTTAAGAGGTACAAGGTGAAGAGGATTGAGACGTGGGTAGGATATGGTGTGCATGTGTATGTCTGCGTGTATGTGCCTGCGAGGATGAAATTTCAGTTGCTATCAGCCAGCCACACTTACTAAAAGCCCCTCCTCTTTGTGGGGTTTAAATGTGCCCTCTGGTGCTCTGATAATACACACGCACACACACACAGGTCACATTTCGGTCACTGTGCCATTGGCCGGGATGTTTTTTTTTTATAGAGGGGATAAATTCCTGTAACATGCTGTTACACTATGTTATATATTCTACTTCATTTTACATGCTGATTTACCCATTACAAAGTGTTCATGGCTTCCTGGGAGAGACAGTGTCTCCCTGGTGCTGTTGTCCCATTCCTTTTCCTTATTTTCTTTGCCACTCCTCCTGTATCCGTGACATTTTTACCGCTGTGGAGAGAGGCTTGTTTCCAGCATCACCCTCCTGTTGTCCTGGTCTGCTTTCTGTTCGATCTGTCTGCCAGCTTGATTTTCTGCTGCTGCCCTAACATTTTTTTTTGCTCTTTTATGTGGAACAGTGTCACACTCATTCTCCCCTCAAATCCTTGTGACACCCAACCCCACGACACTGCACAATGATATTTGATGATTCCGCAAATCCCTTCATAAGCTTCCAGTGACAAAAGTTTTTTTTTTTTTAAGTCCGGTGCTTAGGGTTAGTCAACTTAAACTGTTGCTTAAGTTGAGGGAAATATTGTGGTTATGTTGGGAAATCACTACTTTATGCTTCATTTATGGGTACCAGTACTTCTTGCTTTGGTATTGCACACTGTACGGCTACAGATATCCAGCTGTGATATTGAGCTGTGTTGTGAAAGTCAAATAATATGACATCATCAAACTATTTTTGTGTCAGCTAGGCTTTAAATCATTACCAAATATGTTCCTGTTTTTATCATTAAGTTTTGAAGCAAAAACGAAAAATCTAACTGCACATAAAACCAGGCAGACAGGATCTCGATCCCCCCCCACCTTGTCATTGTACAGATGTATAGCTGGGGTAGGCCGAGCAGTCGGTGGGCTCACTTGGGAACGTTTAAGGAAGCAGGGACAGCACAGATGTAGCAAATGCCCAGCAACAAGCCTGCTGATAAATCATCCCGCTCAGTTCACTCATTATGCAGCTTGGGGCTGACTTCCCTCTCATGAACAAGCATACCTGAAACTGTGCAGACACACTGGAACCATTCACAGTAACATGCTTTTCTGATAACGTATCCTGACAAAAAATGTTCCCCTCCGGTTCGCTTCACTCAGGCATTTACATTTTTTCTTTTTCCCAAATTACTCACAACTGTAACTGTAAACCTTGATTTGAGGTAGAACTATCATCCACTATTGATTCATATTTTGAACGGAAAGATATCATTGACTATTTCATTTAACATTAATTTGTTATGTCAAAAGCCTAAATACAATACATATAATACAATATGCTATGGTATTAAAAAGGGAAAAGCTAATAATTTGAGAAGCTAGAAACATTTCTTTTAACTTCATTTTGGCTTCATAAATGAGTTCAGTGAATAATTATTGGCAATCCAAATTCTTACAACAAAAGTGTCAGTTACAAAGTATATCCTAATGACTGCTGTTAATTTGCTGAATATATACTATAGCATAAATGAAGATGGGGATGTTGCTAAATTTGGTTTCTGTTTTCATTGACATAAAAAGGCTCACATTACAACTGTACAGCCCTCCTTGACATCAGAGGAATGCTACACAAAACCTACAACAGGCTGAGACTTAAAACTCTTAGTGAAGGGGAACCTCTACTCTCCAAGAACTCCCCCCCCCAGGGAGGATTTTAGAGGTTGCTACTCCTTTACTAACCCATGAAGCGTGTCTCTAAGTACCTTCCCCCTTAATGCTCACAGTGTGTTGTATAAACACGACAGTTCAGTTGGAAGGTTAAGAGTGTGACACATACTGTATGGTCTCCGACATTCGTTTTGGTACTAGGAGATACCAGGAGAGAGAGATGCCTTCCAATGGCAGATCTGGGGTCAGATTTGCTTATTTAGATGTACAAGGCTGGCATTGTAACAACAATTACCCTTTGATAGCCTGATAGCAGCAGTTATCATATAGTCACATGAGTTGTGGTATGTTGGATTTATCTTAAAAATGTGGTGTGAAAGAAAAAAAAAACAGTCTTACATTTATTCTAAAAAGTAAAATGCATGTAATATAATCATTTAGAAATGTAATAAGACTAAAATTAAATTGGAACACCATATTTTTAGCTGTGGATTTAGGGATAGCAATATCAGTCGGTCTTCCAGACAGAAATACAGACTCTGCTTCACTTACATGTATGCTGATTAGAGATACAGTATACCTCATATGCAAACTAAGACTCCATATCAGGGTGTAAAATCATTGTTCTTCAATCGGCTCCTCTCGAAGTTCCCCAACACTGCTGGACTGGAGTCCATTCCTCTACTTAAAATAACCTGTAACCTTTTACACATCATACAAACAACAAAAGCCCAAAAGCAACAATGTGTTTGGGGCTAAAGACTGGAGAGGTCTTTATTGAAACCTTGGGTCTTGTTTTGTCAAAGAAGGCTTTGTTGAACTTATCCTACCAGACCTCAATTTATATTTAACAAATGTGAAAACCTTGGAAAACTTATCAGTATTTTCTTTATCTGAGATCTCGAAATACTATTCAATTTCTCCCTGAAAATCAATCATAAAATCCTCAATTGAAGATAAAGTCAGAAAACATTGAATCTGAACTTTGACACCTTCTCATGTGAATATTACTAATAACTGTCCCAGAGTAAAAGCATGTAGCTGGAAATTAGCATAACAGCCCTGCTAAACAGAGTATTAAACACATTCTTATTATTTGCTTAGTTAAAACTCAGAGAAACAGGGCCTACATTTTATACTATAAAGGTAACACTCCCCTTTCTCT
Source organism: Colistium nudipinnis (assembly GCA_016785305.1). Lineage (NCBI taxonomy): Eukaryota > Metazoa > Chordata > Actinopteri > Pleuronectiformes > Rhombosoleidae > Colistium > Colistium nudipinnis. Next base: position 1,792,751 of record JAFBJU010000413.1, read on the forward strand.
CTATTCTCCGACAGACTTCACTACCTGAGGGCGAGGGGAGGTAGGTGTGTGAGGTTATCAGGGAAACACCCCCTTAAAGCTTAACTTTAAATACCCCCAGCCCCCTTTTTACCCTGAGGGCACATAATCTACCTGTACACACACATCCTTTCATCTCCATTCAGAATCCCTGACTCCCCCCTTTCCAAAACCTAAAAAAGAAAAAAGGAAACCACACACACACACACGCACGCACACACAGTCGGGCTGGAAGCAGACAATAGGGCGGTGAGAGATACCATTTGACCATGGACGCGTGTGCTGAAGCTCACACTCGCTTGTAGCACAGCGTGCTGTGTCAGGACGTGTGCGAGATCAGTGAGCCATAGTTGCCTCAGGTGTAAGTTTAGGTAAATGTGCCTATGTGTTTCTGTAGTCAGGTGCACATGTTGCCTTTTACTATCATTTTATTGTAGAGCTGATACGCAAGACTAACTAAGTCTTTGTTTACCTCTCCTGTGCCATCAATGAATTGTGTGTTACATTCTGCACAAATATATTGTTCATATATTGCTGTACCGATGTTAATGCCACTAAATCAAAACAAACCACGAGGGGAGACACATTGACATTTATCAAGATGGAACTGTGCTGCACTTTGTAAGTTGTTTTTTTTAGAGGTAGAGGTTATATTTAATGGTTGATTCATCGGCAATAAATGTTAATATTTTAATGTGCTGCTAGGACCTAAAAATGTAGATTATTAAAATGTTATAATGTATCAAATTTAAATGCTGGGAATAACAAGCATACACAAAAAACTGAACTTTATTCATCTAGATGTAGTGACATATTTATGTCTGTTCATCAGTTAGTGCTCACTTAAAAGTTAAACCATATACCGCGTTTTATACACACACATTGATAGAGGAAAATGAATCTTGCTGAAAGAATGGTGTAATTAAAATCAGGTTAATGATCCCAACCAGCTGTGGCAGGAAAGAGCTCATACTTAAAAGAGGAACATTTTACTGCATGGGAATGGTTTGTGTAACAAACCTTGCAAATAATGGCTCAGATCCATCCCCAATACACACTCAAAACAACATGAAAATGTTTTATCACCAGTGTAACAGAACTGAAAGAGTCTATCAATGAGAGCCACACAAGTGGCTGGTTGGTTGGTTGAAGCTTGGGTTATATTTGTTTGAATTTAATTGCCTTTCTTAGTTTAACAATCACATGGAAATCCTCAGTGAGTTGATTGGATCATTTGTTCCTTGATTCCTGCCGTTCAAATTTCAGTGGATGAGATCAAACTAAATTATAGGTTACATAGGATTACATTCATTTCTCGATGAGACAGAACTTGCAAAAGGAACCCAAAGGACTACATGTAGCTGTCAGTACAAGTTCATCAGCAATGACGGCAGGTGCGCATTCCTCAGCATATTCAGGAAAATATGATTTGTGAACGGTGTGTAACTTTATTTATAGTTTGGCCCAAAGTCAGACGCTCAGTGTTGTGCACAACAAGTACTAGCACTAACAGCCGCAAGTGTGTTTTCAGTCAGTCCCAGTGCCCTTTGAGTGTGCTATGCTCAGTCTTGCCATACCCAGTCATTTTGAAATACTTTGCAGCCCATTACTTAACTGTTAGAGTCCTATAGTTATACTGTGGCAGGAGGATCATTAACATGTAAACAGACTAATATGCAGTAATTTATAGAAACACATGCAATAATCTACTGAAAACACTGATCTTGAAAAAAAAACACAGGTACATGTGGTACACTTTGCACACACCCATCAACTGGCATAGACGGTTTCTCTACTCTCTGTCACACACACACACAGACACACAAATTCTCACATGCACGCACACTGAGCCAGAGTCTTCCTAGGAGGCCTTGTTGCAGCTGGCAGGGGATTAAGAGGTCAGGAGTCAAAGGGGGGGGGGGGGCAGTCAACCTACAAACTACAACAAGAAACTGACAAAGCAGAAAGAATTCAGGCAAAAATCGGGACGTACATATGTAGTGTTGAATCAGAGTCCAACCAGATAATCCAGATAATACAAATATGAACATGTTACCCATCTGAGCAAGTGCCTGGCAGCCAAGTATGTTTTGTGGTTTACTGTGTTGCTACTTGGCCTAATGCCGTCTGGCTTATGATGTTTGGACCCCCAAAGATAGACAACTAATCTAACCAGCCCGTTGGGGCCTGTGCAAGATTTGCCACTGTTGCTCACTTACAGATAAAAGCTAGCTAAGCCTATGATAAATGACATTTTTGTGTTTCCATTTTTCTTAGGAGTATAGAATTTACTTGTCTGTTGGCAAATTTCTCAGCAGTGGCACCTTGTTACTGTAACACACAGAATATAGCTTTGATTTATTTCTTGGGCGTAACAACATCGGTCTTCACCGTTGCAACAATGGCAATCTGAAAACAAAAATGAATTAATCTTGGGTGAAAGATCAAAGAGACTGGCGAAATGATCCATATCTATCCCATTAAAACAACCATGGCAGGGTGAGAGTTTCTGTAAATTAAACTCACACTGCTGTGAAAAAAAAGACGAAGCATATCGTTTATGGTTTACATTTTTATTGTTGTTTTACTGTAAATCGGGAACATAAATGCTGAAAGCTAAAATAACCTTACGTACAAAAGATCATCGGACAAACATTGACTGTTGCCTTTAAAAAGTTGTGGATGCTTAGCATGAACAATTTAAAGCACCGGAGAAATTCTGTCTCTCTATTAGAGTCCTGTGAGAGGTCCGCTTCGGTCGCCTCTCACCTAAAGTCAGCTGGGATTGGATCTGGCTCCCCCTGCTACCCTCAAAGGAGAAACGGCATAGTTAATGGATGGATAGATGGAATTTAAAGTGTAGGTTATTCCTACATCATACCCACATGACCTGCTTCAAGAGTGAAAAGTTCTCTTCAGCCAAATCTCTCTTTGGAATAAAACTGATCATGTCATTTGCATATGGGTAAAACCTGCTGAATACGTAAACAAATTGAGTTTATCGGGTGAAAAGAATGTTGTTCATCATCATGCCCCCCAACTTTATAGCAGTTATTTTTTTGAGTTAGTGCTGTCTCAGAGGACACATCAGTCGAAATTGCTCTGCACTGGTTGCACTTTATCCTTTGCCCACTGAAACCAGCGTAGCAAACTGTGGCTGTGGGCCAGCCTGTGGTATTTTTAAATTGGACATCTTGTTCACAGAGTCAAAAACCACTTCAGAGAGATGGCAACCAGAGGAAAAGTTAGGCTGCAGCAGTGTCACACGTATGAGTGCTTGCTTAAAGAAGACGACAATAAACAGGAAAGGTAGGATAGGTGTTTGTGCTCTAGATTCGTCCATCAGTTATGAGTCCGAAGGATGAAGCCCCTGAATCGGGACACATTTCTCGTGGTAGTTACAAGTTGTATCAAATTGTGGCGATTGTAAGGTACGATTTGTTCATTTAAGGATCCAATAACAAAACACTGGAACGCTGACACCTGCCAGGTCCTGTCAGAGAGGACGGTGTTTATTTCTTTGTGTCTGTCATGTGTATTGCACCAGTGCATTGGTGTTGGCCAATAGCTGAAGCAAGACAGTCCATAAACACAGACAGACCATTACAAGTCCAAGACAAGCAGTCAGTATGTCAATGAGCTGCAGAAACGTTGCGCCATAGCGTTGTCGAGGCCAAGACACACCAGACAGCAATTTTTCCGGCCTCATATCAGCAAAGGAACTTATAGACAGTATATCTCCTTGAGGTTTCTGCATATGTTTCTCTGTTAAAAGGGATTGCATTTCCTCCCCCTGTTGAGAATTGTTGAGTTTAAATAAAGTCGAAGCTACATGAACCTGTGTCATAAGGAATGGATCACATCCACTGTTTTACTCTTGATACAGTATGTGGCCCTGCTCTGACATTACAATGTGGGGTCATTTTTTATTGAGTGAATTTGATAAAAAGGATTGCATTGTGAAATAATTGATTTCAATGTATTTGTAAATAAGAAAAAATAGTTTAAATGACTGGATGGACTGAATTTACAGTGTAACATAAGCTGTGCGAAAAAATCGAATCTCTCTTTTTGCAGACTACCTTTGGCAATGATAGATCGAGGGAAAACGTGTGTGACAGTGTGCAAAAGAAAGCATGTTTCTTTTGGGTATAGATGTGAAAATGTCCATCTAATGCATATCATTCTCACAAAGCTAATTGTGTTCTGAAATTGGTGCCAATATATCTGATCTCGATGTCTTCGGTTGAACATTTCAGAACATTAGAAACTCTTAGGTTCAAATTATATTCTACAGTTCCCATGCGGTTTAAAGAAACATATGACACATTAGGAATCTAGTGAGTACACATTAACATAGTCTGTCCGTTTCTCCAGGCACTTTCCATGTATTTTAATGAAAAGGTTGATACAGAAATATTAATAAATTAGCCCAAACCACACATACCATCTGCATGAAATGTTATAAAAAGGAAAGCCTTGTTTTTTTATCTGTGCTAAAATCAAAAGAGAGATCACTTGTGGCTTCAGTGGGATTCCAAGCATGAGCTTGTGTGAATGTGTATGTGTGTACACACACTCCATCAGTCCACACCATATTTCTCTCCAAAATGTCCCCACAAGCCTTGGGTTGTTTTTTTTGTTTTTTTTGAGTCGTGTGTCAGCGCCCGGTCTGCAGTGGAGCATGTTGTCGCCGTTCCCTAACGTTTCTCCAGAGTCCAGTTGAACCACAGAGGGTGTGTCAAAGCTTGCAGGATACTTGCAAACAAGTAAACTGGGGAGTTTGGGAAGCCCTGCATTGTGCTCTGACACAGTAAAGGTATCACACAAGGAAAATATAAATCTTACTTTCCAGGAGCTCAATTAATACCACATGCACCAAAACAGAAGAGCAAATATGCAAATATGATCTTTGACCAGATTCAAATAAATCATCAATGGAATATTTTGAGTGCCCACCACGGTGTTATGCAGGAATTAAGATTGGTTGTCTGTTATTTAAGGTGAATGTTCACAATTTGATATCAGTCCCTGCTCATAGTAAAGAAAAAGCAAACAAAGAAAGAGACTGGTCTGTTGAAGAGAAAAGCAACGAGTGTGTTAGTGTGCAGCGACAAACACGATTTTGTTTTTCACAGTGGTTTTCTGTCATTTTGAGAGTTAAAAAAAAGCGTGAGCTCCTGCAAAACACCAAACTTTACTTGACTGCAGTGCACAAGAGAACTGATTTTCTGGTGACATTTTGACATTTTACACAAATAGCACAGGGTGATCTTTATCTAAACCAAAATGAGATCTTTGTTTTCCTTTTCCGTATCTGCTTGTACAGTGTGAAAAATAACAGACGGGGTCAGCTCTGTTTCTGTTAACTGGGCTCTGTATAGCACAATTCTGTGTTAAATGCAGCCTTTGTTTCTGGGTAATGAACCAGCCGGGGTCACTGACTTTAACCGAGCCAAGCAAAAATACACACACACAAACACACACACGTCATTTTGCACTAATTGATTCCCCTTCCAGCAGAGATGGGAATATGTGTCTGTGTTTCCTTTTCAGGATCCTTCAGGTCAAGTAAATAGATAACTGGCTAAGTAAACACTCATTCCACACACTAGTTATCTCTCCTACACACACACAATACACACACATGTTTTTGTTTCACAAGGTGAACTTCTAGTCCAATTATATTCCACTCACAGTAAAATCGTGTGTTTGTGTGGACTGGTAGTTAGAGGTTTCTCTGTCACAGTAAATCTGTCCACACTGGGGTAATGAGGTGATCCCGCAGCAGGGGACAGTTTTGAAAAGGTAGTCTGTGTGTGGGGGTGCAGCAGGATCAGCGTTGATGGAGTCGGTCTTGTTTGCACGAGACCAATATAATCCGGAGACGTGTGATTGTACATAACAGTGCTGATTGTTGCTGATTTTCCAGGACAAATGATTTAGTAGGCCAGCACTCCAGCATGCAGTGGGTAGTTTGCTGCTGAGCTCGAAGCTGTGGTGAGGAAAGTTTCAAGGACATTATGACCACAAATTTCAAGTACTTGTGTGTGTTGCTGAGTAGGAAAATGATACAACATGTGATTAATTCCTACATACAGGCACAATTTGAAGAGCAATTTAAGTTCCCACGTATTCCACTTTAGTTTGTGGAAAAATCCAAGAAGAGTCCAAGGAAAGCCTGCAGTACTGTTACATATTGTACATAGTTAGTCACATTGGATTAAAGTGTTAACTTTACAGCTGAAAGTCTAAAGGATAACATAAAAGTCGTCATGGATGCAAGCGTTTAAAATGAAGTTTGTCTGGAGAACAGCAGTCGTAAAAAAAGGTAACTATATACATTGGCAGAGGTTTCTCTCGCACACAACCATTTGTGTGTTTACTATAAAACTTCTTTTTAGGTTGCTAAGTTGATAACATGAGGTAAAGGAGAGACCCGGTTCCTGTGATTGGGCTTGGAGATACAGAAGTCTTAAATCCATTTAAAGATTTAAATCCACAATGAGTTTGGGCAGGAAAGGAAAGCCGGTGCTTTCAGTGCTGAGGATTTGCCTGTTTATTAAATCCACCCGTCTGTGCCCTTACTATAGGCGGACTGTGGCGTCAGCACCCCGACACACTCATTGACAAGAAGAACAACTGAGGCATCCATAGGTGTATTGCACCATCGTAAGTAAGTACATAATTCTCTCTCGCTTTTTGAGTAATGTGTTACTAACCCCATGCTGATCAATTGATACAATGCATGAACAAGGACTGCGTACTGGAACATTTTGATTTGTGGATTGATCAAAGATGCAGATCTAAGTCCCCCCTGCTGGCGTATATGGTCCATTTGTGACCAGGTGGGGATTGCTTGTTTGGGGACCCTCATGGATATGGGCACATAAAAGATTGGTGGTCACGGGGGGGCAAGGTGTCATGTGAACACACACACAGGTTGGTCTTTCTGTGACTGAAAAGGTAGTAAGGCCGGAGGAAAATGGAATAGGAACAGCAACAAGTAAAGTTTTTTTATATATTTAAAAGCTGTAATGTTCCATGGTACGACAATGACAATATTGAACAGCAATAAAAGAAAGTTTAGGTTCACAAGTTAAACCTTTATTAAGCCTTAACTGTGTTTCTGTGACCCTTTGTTGGTATCTGGGCTTCAGGCTGTCTACGTTTATGCAGCTTAAAAGATGAGTAACAAGTGATGGCAGGCCAGGATCAGGCACTGATGAGACACTTCACTGCTTCAGGGTGGAGGGGAAATGTTTGCATCTTTGAGCTCCCAACAGTTGAATTCTAAGAAAATAAAACTGAACCTTAATCAACTCAAATCCTGATTTGAGAACAAGTTATAACTGCATAAGACTTGTTGGGTTTTTAATATGATATACAGTATGTCAGACTTCCACTGTAGAAACTTTAAAAAAATGATTTAAATGCACTGAAAAATCTCAGAGGATTTGTAATTTCTCTGGGCAGATTAAAAAGATGAACGAGAACAGAACAGACATGATTGAGGAGGTGGTTCCTTGTGCCAGGTGTCCTCTGGCGCACCTGTGTGTAGTAGAGTGCAGGTAACATACTTATTTCCAATCGCTGACAGACAACAGGCCCACTGCCAATGAAGTATGAAAGCTCGCACGCACAAAAACACGTACCACCTTTTACATCCAGGACTGCGCTTGCGCTGTAGCTGCTACAGCAGGATACCTGACTGACTGTGCTTGCATTGCCTCATCTCTGGCTTTCACGGTTTTAGAACCTGAGTGGAATAACCGGTGGAACCAAAAGGCGCCCTGAACCCAGAGGTGTGACCACGCGAACATACCGTGGCCAGTTGGGATATTGGCCAGTTTCTCTCCACCTTTATTTGCTCTACGAAAGGTTGGTTAGTGTACGTTTCATGTGCACCGCCGACAGCTGACCAATCACGTGAACACCAATGTATATCTATCATGTAAATACTGGATGAAAAAAATAACAATGAAGAAATTAGACACAACACAAGTCATCCGAGTGTGTACATAGACATTATGTTTCAGCATAACTTTGTTGATCTAATAGAATAACACATAGAGATATATTAACAGCTAAACGCCCACCCGTGCTTTGGTAAACGTTATTGGTATATTGAATACAAAAGGTACCTAATGTGGTATTCTTGCTATTCAGAGTGAAAATGTGAAGAACAGGCTTTTGTGTGCGTCGTATGTGCTGCACCCCTACAAACATGCAGATGCCAATGTATGCTGGATGACAGGATGCAGTTAATTTTAAATGACTTTGGCCACCAACAGAATGTGTTGGTAATGAGGAGTTAAAGAAAGAAGAAGTCAGAGAGGTCACTGTTAACATTGATCTTGTTCTGAACAGTCAACAGTAACTTTTATTTATGATTTTGTCTTTCTGCCAGAAAGCCGGTGAGCCAGCAGGTAGAGTTGTGACTCTGAAAGACCAAATATGAGATGACCATTTCTGTCATGCAGAATCAGACTCAAAGAGAATGCTGCAGAGCGATGGCACTGAGCAGAAAGAAATCTGGCCAAGAACAAAGGGCGGGGAACCAGTGTATTTATATACACTCTAGGTCTAATTGGAATGAGAAGCAGGTGTGAGAAGAGGGTGAGCAGGTGTGTTGATTACTCAGGGCAGGAGGTTGACTGGTGGGAGACTTATGTCAAAGAGAAAATGTATGAAATCAAAACACAGATCAAATGTGCGGCCGTACACCTAAATACAACTTTGGATTTTCATCTTCACGGCAGCGGCATAGCTGGCATCTTTGCCATACCTGAGTTAGATACCAACAATACCCAAGTGTTGCTGAGGCAACCAAATGGCCCAGGACGGGCAGGGTCACTGGCTAATGATTGATACATTGACTGCTTTCCAGTTTATCTGGCAGTGTGCTCATACTCTTTTACCAAACGTTTCTTCTCGTTGCTTTGGAGAGTCACCAGATTAATGACTTTGCAAGGGGCTCTGTTAGGGCCACTGGTGTGACCGTCCTTATATTTAGTATATTGTTGTTAGAGTGTGCCGCCTTTTGTTACTTCTATGTCTGTTTCTGCGGCCCTGTCTTCTGCCTGACACCAACGGCTCTTATGTTGCTTCCTTTATCCCCAGACCACACCAGGGTCGTAACAGGCTCTCTCTGCTTTTGCTTGTGCAGGAGCATAGGTTTGGCGTCTTTTGTGACTCCATACATGATGATGGTACCTGAGAAAACACAGCAGTTTAGAAAAAAACAGACTGATCCGGATACAGCAGCCATTGAAGGCCAAAAGAGGAAGGTTTACTACACAGTTGTAAAAGAACGGAACGTGTGTGTGTGTGTGTGCCAAAATGACTTACAACATGAAAAAAGATGCCCTGGAAGTTCAAAGAGTCTTATGTGTTATGCAGTTGCTTTATTGTAATCTCATAAGTTTTTTTCTTAGAGCAGCAGAAACAAACAAAGGTGTTTGTTCCACTGTCATTGGTCCGTTCCCTGGCTATTGCGATTTGAATGTTTAGGCCGTTGATCCACATTATGTTGATGTCGTCTGTGTGTGTGAACTATGTACCAATGAATTCAAGCTAATGCAGCCTCACAACAAGATCAGCAAAACCTCATCACCTATGCAAAAAAAACACCTAACATTTCTTATCTCATTACATTGTTGTGGCTTTTGTGCCGGTCCTTTGTTTTTTTTGGTGTCGTAATTTTTTTTTCCAAGCTCTGAAGAGTGAAAGGTTTTTTAAGACTTATCAAAGCATCTTAGGTTGTAACTTTTTTTTTACTCATTTCTTTGCTGTACATTTTTACCTTATTTTCCAAATGTTTTCATAAGTTGAACGAAATAACAAATGATGGATTGCCGCCTCTGGATGTTTGTGTGAGAGTACATCATATCCTTACACACATGTGCAACAGCCGTTCAGCATCACAGTATAGAATATGGACTTCATCTGCTTGCACAACAGCTTTTGAAGCTAAGAGATTTAAAAAGATTGTAGTCGTTAAACTGATATTACGGGCAAGCTTTTCAGACATGAGGTAACAGGATATTCCACTCAGGGGAGGTCAGGGGGTGTGGGAGTTAAGGTAAGGTTTGAACCACTAACTCATGTCCACCATTTTCTTTCCACGGAAAATAAAGTAATCTCCCTGCAGACTGACCAAAGTCAGGACCCATGATCTGACTATTTCCACCTTTAATCCTGACTCTCCTCCACTTCCTGCCAGCTCTCTGACAGTCATCCGACTAAAAAGGAGCAATGTTTTTTGTCAAATTTACCACCAACGCTGCTGATATAGCCAGCATTTGTCTGCACCACTTAACTTGGTGCGAGAATAATAAAAAGTTGAAATTAATGAAAGCTATGTTTAAACTCAGGTGAGTCGTTGATAGTTGGTCAGGTCATTGTGCTGGACCACGATTTTGTGGAGTCCCTCCCCCACAGTTTAAGGGAATGTCAACACTATCATATCTGGCCTTTGTAATACACTTTTTAGGTTTAGTGGAATCAGGCTTTGTTTACAACAGATTTCGGATAAGTCAGTTGTCAGCTAAGACCCCACATTTCACACTTGCCTCCTTTTCCCTACGAGTTTTCGTCACACACACATTGTCTATTGGTCTTTCTTCTCGTCCGCCCTCTCTTTACCTTTCTCTTAACACAGGGGAGGACAAAAGTTTATGTGGGCCTCACAGTGAGAGATGGCTGCAGTGTATTGTGGGTAACAGAATCCAGCTGTGCGGTGGACTGTGTTTGTGTGTCTGCTGGTGCGAACATGTGCAGGAATGTGTGTGTATGTGTGTGTGCTCGTGGCTGTGTGCTGCCCTGCTCTGCATGCCTTGGATGTATGTTGACCTGCTTCATGTCATTTTGATGGCGATGTTTCTCTTTCATCTTGCAGCCTTATCTACACTCATATTAATAGATGAGGATTGAGATGAGGCTGCTATGTCCGCAAAATATTGACTGTCACATTTAATTAAGGACAGTGGGAAGAAACATAACTCCAGATTGTGTGATAACAAGAGAATGCACAACTCAGTGCAAATTGTGTATTTAGTTAATATGGTTGATGATGATAATATGGTAGATTTTGGATTATTGGCGATTTACAATGTGGGGACTGAGTCAGTATCAAACAACAGAACCAAAAAGCCAAGATATTTAAAGGGAAATACTAAGATTAGACGAACGCAAAACATTGCCATCACGGCATGTTCCAATGAACATTATCCCACTGAATGTCTGAAGCTTCAGAAAACAAGTCCAGACAAATAAGAAACGAATGATGCAATATTTCATCAGTTGTCGTAAATTAGGAATTATGACACATCAGGAATAATTTGAATAACACAACTTGAAGGAGATTTTGGTTAAATGGGAAGAAAGAATTATGAATTTCAAATGGATCTTAATCATAGGAACACACATTTCAATGAAAATAAAATATTACTAGCTGCAAGAAGGAGAACAGCAGCCTGTCACCTCATCACATGCAAACACACAAGTCTGGGCAAATTTGTTCTCTGCATTTAACCTATCTGTGGCACATGCAAGGCCACAGAGCAGTGGACAGCTGAGAGCGTCTGGGGAGCCGATAGTTTTGTGGCGGGGGTTCGTGCACCCTTCCAGGGGGAAACCCCTCGACTGGGCCTCGCCGGGAACCGGCAACACTCTGGCCCGATGCATGCGTCCCTTGCCACTAGGCCACCTCTCCCCACACATTATCTGTGTAGGGATCTGGGCTCTTGGACAGGGTTACCTCACTTGAATCCTTATCCTCTGTGTTGGAAGGTGTTTTCGGTCTCACCACCTGGCTGTCTGGCAGCAATGTGTTCCCCCTGAATTAAACCTGCAGAGATAAATGAAACAACCTTTCAGGACGGCTTACCTACAGAGCATGCCCCGACACAGAAAAGCAGCATGACCACAAGCATATTGTTTACTTGGGATTTAAGAGGGCAGACAATCTTAGAATCAGAAGAGATGCTGTTCTAGTGTGAAGAGGGGGTGGAGTCTGTTCCATTAACTTTATTAATCTGGCCGTAAGATTTCCTCCATTATGTGAGAGAGCATGAGAACCGTCCCTTTTATTATTTTTTGTGCCGGGCAACGATTACATTTTTTAATTGTGATTTTATACGCAACATTCAATAATGAATTCAAAATTAATGTATTGCTCACTTCGATTTTAAAAGTATGTAATATATTATTATCAAAAGTGCAGTAACACTTGTAAATCTCAGCTTAAACATTAATTAATTTGATAAAATGAATTATAAAACCAGCACATACTGAGCAGCAGCAAGTTAACATTTATAAATCTGTTTTCTTTTTTGTCCCCTTCTGTCATGACATTATTCACGTAGCCAGTTTTCCATAAGCAGCACCTTTAAAGGAATGTCGAGCAGCTCCTATTATAATCCTGTTACTGTTCTATAAACAGTAAGTGACTGCACACAAAGAAAGATACAGACTCACGGGCAGGGAATTCAACCTGTACTTTAAACAAAAGCAGTCGCATATCTTGTCATCACATTTATACTTTGTCAACAGCGAAGCACGTTGATGTACAGTTTCACCGTGTGCATAGGAGTGTGTAGTTATGTGTATGACAGCTTTGTTTAGTGGCAACAATAATGTTAATGAATGATCATTGCTCTTATTACCTGTGGGTGGTGTGACAGAGTGGTTTGGTGACGTGCTCCCTGTTAGCTCACCTGTGTACAGTGAGCAAAGTATAACACTGTCACGTCAGCACCAACACAGTAACACGTCAGTGTTGTGGTGGCATTTAATTCAGCTGCGTTGTGATGTCGTAGAACCTGTTGTAGAACATGAGATGCTTTATCTCTCTGCACATGGAAAATCATTTTGATCTTCTAAACCGAGCATTACAGTCAATGTTGTTGTATACTTGCCCTTTCCCTCCCTCTTCCCTTGATTTCAATGTGTTTGTCTTCTTCTTCTTGGAAGAAAAATATAACATAATTCCTGCCACCCTAACAAGTCCTGACGTCAGTCATTGCATGAACAGAGGTATGCGGCCAGAGGTGTGGTCCTGACTTCATTAAAACACCTTGGGTTTCTCCTAAACTTCCACCTCATGAACCTTGGAAAGGGCATAAGTGCAAGAGTAAGGTAAAACAAACCAGATCAGAGGCAAGCAGGAAGAAGAGCGACATGTAAAAGGAAGGACAGAGTGGTGACATACATACTACCCACAAAAAGTTAGGGATCTAAAAAATGTATTGAAAAAGAGTGGTGGGTATACCACAACAAAAAATGTCAATGTGTCAATAACTTGCCATGTGCCCTCAACTGATTTGATCCCGTCATACCACATCTGTGCTGATAGTTTGCAGTGTTTGCACTCATCTGTTCTAAAAAGGAAAACATCTTTGGGCTTATCGGGTATTCTTTTAATACAAAAAATGTGCCGTGCCACAACATTTTTTGAAAACAATAGCCTATACAGTTAACCCTTTTGTCTTTGCCTCTGGGTCATGATTTCCAGGGAGTTACTGTTGTATATATGTTTCTGTGAGTGTGGCATCTAGGGTTTGTCATTAAGTATGCTTGTAACCATGGCTGTGTTCTGCAACTGTTTGCCTACAGTCTATTTTATGTCTCAATTAGGTTTTTACTGTAAAACCTCACTTATAATTAAGACTACCTTACTGTGTAAATGATGACTAACAGCAACCATTTTCTCCATTTTGTTTTTCAGAGATCACCATGTTACCCTACTTCCTGCTCATGTTCCTCACGCCTGGTCTGGTGTCATCCTCTGACTGCCCAGCAGACTGTGGTTGCCCACTCCAGGACTCAATATTCTGCATTCATCGACGCTCAAGCACTGTGCCCAGTGTCCCCGCCATGACCCGAGAACTCTACATCTTCCAGAATGGCATCAACAATTTGTCTCAAGATGACTTTAAAGGGCTGGTGAAATTGGAGATGCTAGACCTGAGCCAGAATGAGCTGGCAGATATTCCAGACGGTGTTTTTGAGATGCTATCGCAGCTGAAGAACTTGGACCTGTCTTCAAACCATATTACCCACATTTCCAAAGGCAGTTTTTCTGGGTTGGTACAGCTGGAGAGGCTGTATCTACATGCAAACCACATTGAGAGTATTCATTTGGACACTTTTGAAGGCTTAGAGATGTTACTGGAACTCAAGCTCCAAGGGAACCAGCTCACAACTCTGCCATTCCTTCATTTCCCTAGACTTCTACTTCTAGACCTCAGCAACAACAACATCCCAACCCTCGGTCCCTCTGACCTTAAGACACCACACTTGGAAGCCCTTAAGTTGGCCTCTCTCGGGCTTTCCTCTGTGGACGAGGAACTTATAGCCTCCCTTGGGAACCTCCACGAACTTGACATCTCCATGAACCAGTTAACTGAGGTGCCGAAGGCTCTAAAACAGGACTCTCTCAAGGGACTTATCGAGCTCAGCCTGGCAGCCAACCCATTTGGTGAGCTTAGGGTGGAGGACTTCCAGAAACTGACTGGACTTCAAAAACTGGATCTGAGTGGACTTAATCTCCAGGCTTTTCCCCAAAGTTTCTTCCCGATATTCCCTAGACTGAATCATCTGACAGCGGCTGAGAACCCATTCAACTGTTTGTGCCCATTAGCCTGGTTCCCTATGTGGCTAAAAGAGAAGGATGTGTTTCTAGGGAGGCCTGAGGAAACCAGATGTCACTTCCCTCTAGTTAATGCTGGAAAGATGCTTTCCGCACTAGAGCACAAGGATTTTGGATGTCCATCTACCACAACAGTTCTAATAGGCTCCCCCTCTGGAAGTACTCCTGTTCCCCAAATGCTCACCACGCCTGCAAAAACCACCCATACCAATGCTATTCCTCCTCCTCCACCTTCCAGTAAGGGGACAGTCTCTTCAGAAACGGATAGCTATCCCCTTCCTCCGGAACCCCCCGTCTCGCCAAGCTCTACCAGTGGGGAATATAAGCTTCACATTTGCCCACCAAACATTTGTCTCAATGAGGGCACTTGTCATTTTGATCAACTTGGTCAACTCAGCTGTATGTGCCCCACGGGAATATCTGGCCTCTACTGTGAACACGTAGATGAAGTTCCTGTGCCACATAACCCAACGGAAACAGAGGTTGTCGCTCCTGTGATGCCTGCTGAACTCGATGCCATCAGTTCCCGTCAGGTGACCTCCACATCTATACTGCTTGACTTGCATCGCTTTATTGAGACACGGCCACACATCCGTGGCATCAGGTTGACCTACCGCAACCTCTCAGGGCCTGACCGGCGCCCCATTATACTGAGCGTACCGGCATCCTACCCTGAGTACACTCTACGTGGTTTGCGACCCAATTGCACCTACTCAGTATGTGCTAGTCCCCTTGGTGAGAGAGTTAACTCGCGGGCCAACGCCTCTGTAGAAATTGGTTCGTGTACAGAGGCTCGCACCGAAGGAGTTCCACTGACATCCTTAGAGCCCAGAGTTGAGACACAGAGCCAAGTAACATATACTCTGATACCCGCACTGGCTGCCTTGGTACTGGTGCTGGGGTTGGCAGTGGTGGCTGGGATAATTATATTTCTCCGGAGGAGGAGGAAGGCCAAGGCAGGAATGGAACTGGAGCTGGGCCCAGCTGATACAGACCCAATGGAACTTGAGGGCATCAAAGCCTGTTTGGAGAATGGGGGAAATGGTACACTGCACCACAAACAGTCAGAGATTGACCGCTGTCACACACCTCAACAACCTCCATCTTTGCAACAAAATGGGGGCATGGAATATGAGGTACCATTGATGCAAGGACACTGCCCATCAAATAATAATCTGACAACATTAAAGCCATCTTATTTCTAAGATGCAATAAAACACAAACACTTTTGGAAAGAGCGGGCTTGCCCATCAGGACTCATGAAATGCTATGGCTCACGTAGTGGTTACAAATGTAATTTTCATTCCAATTTCACAAATCCACAAAAAAGTGGCACTTACTTATTTGGTCTTGTCATGACAACACTCGAAAACTGATTATCTGTTTTAAAGATACGAAGTCAAGCTGAATTATGAAGATTACCTATAGCATATTGGGAATATGCTAAACAACAGTTGGACAATAAACGGGATGTGGTTTAAATTCATCCAACTGAGTTTGATGAGACCTGACCAAGTGATTTACCTATGTGCAATCGAGAAGACTGGTCCGAGTAGCCAAGTGAAAACGGAAGGGCCGTTTTGCATTGACACAACTGTGTTCGATGGCTCATATTAAAGATTGGTTTGCTTTTATAAAACAGACTATGTGAGTGAGCTGGTTTTCTGTCAATGGATCTCAGTGATACAGGGACGAGAAAAGTTCTTCGGTGTTTGGGCTACAAAGGTGGCGGACTGTTTAAAAGAAAAACAGGGATGTAGACTGTTCTGGACCATATGTCCTGGGGCCAACTGCTCTATGGGAATTATAAAAAAGAACTTGCACTGAAAATAAATATTCACTGCCCTTTCTGGTGTCCCAGTCAGAAACTGCCAAAATACTGATGGTCAAATAAGAAAATGCAATAAGAAAGAACTTTATTACTTTAATGCATTGATGAAGATAAAAGCTGCCTAAACTCCATATTTTCCTGTTGACATCTAATTTGAAAGTTCCTTGTACAGTCAGATTTTTTTTATTGTCAATAGATCCACAGTAGTTCTTAACAATCCTCCCCAAGCCTCTGGCTCTACAGGAAATTCATTTGTTGTGAAAGATAAATGGATGGAACGAAGAGCCATTGTGAATGGGCTTTGCCTGCATTGTTCTGTGCCTTGATGAGAAAACTGCGCTGTTTAGCTTATCTTTTTCTATTGTTATTGCATTGTGCTGTTGATGTTCATTCAGTATTGCAATTGTTTTAGCTTGAAAGACTAATTTATCCTCATGGATTTGATCATCAGGTTACATGTAGCTATATTTTCCCAGTTCTTCTCCTAATAAGTGTAGAGATTAATACACATTTAGGTTTTACATCAATAACTCCTAAAATTGCACAAGCAATAACCAGCGATCTAAAAAGTTGCAATGAAAGACAAAATTAAAAAGTTATTTTTAAACTTTGTGAATGTTTTGCCAGCGTCACTTAATAGATCTACCTTTAAGGATTTATACACTTTACTCTCTGCCAACTCGTCGTAAGGACGTGGTTAACACGAGCCTCAGACTCTTTTTGACTTCCAAAGCGCCTAGAAAGCTGTTCAAAGGCCTTTTGCCACAAAGCCAACTCATAAAGTGGCACACATGTGCCAAGGAAAGAAAGCAAGTTCAAAGAGATTCAAGGCAATTTCATGTGTGTCAGTGAGTTTCAAACACTTGTTGTTTCCTCTCAGCGCTGCTGACATATGGTTTAGATGGTGTCTATCATCCATTACCGCTTATCGTTTGAGCAGGAGTTGGGGTACACCATGGACAAGTTAGAGTTGCCATTTAATGTGACCTGCATGTCTGTTAATTGAGATGGGGAAACACAGTGCCTGAAGATATTGCCCACAGGCATGAGGAGAACATCGAGTGCACAGCGCTAACTTCTTTGCCACCTTTGAACAGTGTTTCTCCTGTAGCTTGTCGTATCGCGACTTTTGATTGGCTCTCTGTCCCTCAACTTAAACCGTCCTGTGTTTAGATTCAAAGATTATTGGCTTGCTTGTGTGTTTTCGGACTGTTTCGCTTGTTTACTGCTAACCAGACTGTGAAATGCACCATTCCTAGGTATTTATTGTCTTTTTCCTGTCTGAGGCTCTGGAATGTCACAAGCTTTTACTGTTCTTTTCTTTTCTGTAAAAACATCATGAAAAATTACTCTTTCATCGGCAATAAGTATAACAGGTTTACAGAGATGTGCATTGTTGGCCTAAACACTTTCTGAGATCTGCTGGGGTCATATTACATGCTCACGTGTATTTCTGGAACAGACAGGGCCTTTATTTTTTCCTCACAAGACATTGCATTATATTACATTACAAACTAAAAATGCATGAAACATGAACATTGTAATGTAATCAATTTAGCTAGTTAAAAAAAATATATTCTTAGTCATTTAACAACCAAAAGCTTAGATGGCTGGGTGTATTCAGTTGTTTTTTCAGGTGTGTCTAGTTTTTGTTTTGTTTTGCTTCTTCACCTACAGGAAGGTGTCTTTTTCATAATTGAGCCCATTCACTCCACTCCATTGCTGTCCAAAATCAACTTACCACTCTCGGACTTCTCTACTTTCTTCACTTTGTCAATATTCCAGTGTAAACACATATGCTCACATATAATATCTGCTTTCTCTCAGTATCAATTGGAAGACACTCTGTATGGCTTTGGACAGTGAGAGGGGTAGGAAATGTTTGGAATATTTTCAACATGCGTGTTACAGTACGCTTCCCTCTTTATTTAGGGGAAGCTCTTTTCATATCGTTTCATGTTTGTCATTTGTAAATTGCGTCTTTGTGTTTATGTTTGCCAGAAAACCAATGCTGAGAAAATAAAGAGCAGTATTAAAATGCCTTAATGATAATATGCCTGTGGCTTTGCGTTTTGTTTTTCAAGAATGGTGTTGGCAGAAGTTACTTTTATATGTCTTTTACTAGAGCCTTAATGCACATGTTAATGTGTTCAGTAGCAAGGGCTTTTGCAGTTCATTGTGGATTTGAGGAATGTTTGAGGGCATGTTGGAGTTTGTTAATTTGAAATGAAAAGGGGTGTTGCAATAGAATAACATTTAAAACAACAAAATGATTTCCCCTCTTAACAGAATATTGCACACACAGCCTTTATCTCTCATTGCACTCACACACACATACATGCACTCTAACCTCAACCACAATCTGATTACTTCAGGACGTTATGCTGGTGTGTGGAAGGTGTTAATTTTCTGTATTTGCAGCTAATAGCACAAAACGGATGCCAGCGGAATAAAATATAAAATAGCACACAGTGTCCAGATTGCATGGCTCTGGTGTTAAATTGCTGTTTTTCTCCTTACCCAACATTTTCTACATCTCAACAACTGTTGATTATAATGAAACCAGTAGAAACCAAAAGTCCAAACTTGCAGTGGACATACGAGATTAATGTTATCATAAAGTTGTAATAATTCTGTTATATTTTTCCTAACAAGTGAAGGTAGACTATTAATGCAAATATGAATAGTCCGGGTTCAGTGTTGTGTTGCTGATCCACGGCCAATCAAGCGGAGACCATGGTGACAGCTAAGGTATGTCTGCTCTGATCACCGGATGACCGGAGCTGCAACCTAGTTTGAGTGTACGGTACTATTAACCTTAAAAATGTACACAAAAGAGACAGATCTTGGAAGATGTTTTATTCATAAGGCCTTTATAGTGAATCGTAAAAAAAATGCCCTAAAAGACTCACACGGAATTAGCGTGCAGTCATTGATTAACATAATATTCTGCCTTGGTGAGAGAGCTGCTTCACATAGTTATGTTGGCCTAGGGATTATTACAAAGTTAACTTTTTTTAAGGGACAGGAGGAAGCATATGGTGCAGCAAGTTTACTTTAAAATCTGTATCAGCAGTAGTGGCGATACTGTGGTCAACAAGTATTTCATATTTGTTCAGCTTACAAGTGCTGGCACAGACAATACTTTGCTTGCCATCAGGAACAACATATCAGGTTTTTTGTTTTTTTTTAAGGATTTTTTTCCACTATTACATGCTAAAGAACAGCCTCTGTTGCAAGCAGCAGGGAGGGCAAAGGTCAAATAATGTAACTACCTGTGAAACAATGAAAAATATATCTGTTACATGAGTACTTTTCATTTTGTTTTTAATTGAGTTAGTCAGAGCTCCAAGCAACAATTTAGCCCCAAAGTGGTAGCAGACAGCCCCAGTCTGCCATCTACAAATGACCTTTGCATCAGAATGTTCACATTCAAAACATTTAACATAAGCTTGCTGAGCTATGGTTAGCTTAAAGTTAACTCAGTGGCAATAAGATACACAGAGATGCATGCCGAAAAATATCATAATGCACTGTCCCGTTCTGAGATCTGAATCAGTCAGTGTAGTCACCATGTTTAATTCCAAGAAAAACTCCATGAAGTCCATACATATATAGACATCTAAATATATATTTATGGAATTGATTATACCTTTTCAGTTTGTAATGATGAATAGATAGATTAGGATTCAGAAGATTCTTTTAGAGTTGGAGGGTTGACAGTGGCCTGTGGCCCGGAGGGTGTTATAATTTTTTTAATCATCCTGACGAAATCCACAGAAAATTGCTAAGGGGTAAACAATTTTGTCTAGTTGGTCTGTATGTTTGCTAAAACAAGACCCATTTTTTAAGGGTGTGACCTTGAATGGCACACTAAAACTGGAGCACCGCGAGAGGAAGTTTCTCTTTTTAGGACTAGGCAAATCAGTGGGTAGTGTATATAAAAGTCAAAATAAACCTAATAAAATGTCATAATAGCAACGGGCGATAAAACAGGAAACTCAAATGGAGCCAGGAGAAATGTGTTTGCGTCTGTCTGGAACAATTTTGCCCACTTCTCTGTGACAGGATCACATGTGGAAGCTGGAAAAGCTATCCAGCGTAAACACATTTCACCAGTGACAAACCAGTGTTCATGACAGTGCATTACCCCAGAAACACATATCATTGCAGCGTCAGACTGGCATGTAGTGTCATGCTACCTGAATACGTCAAAGATACGGAGACAAACAATGTTCCGTGACGAACCTGACTCAACTAGCAGTGAGAGTGGAACTTGGCTTGTTTGAGGCAAGTTGCAGCATTTATACACGCATTGCACTGCTGGTTCACTGGTGTCCTATTCATTTACAACACTCTGGTTCATTCACCACCTTCACACAATCTCTTTCTCTCTCTCTTACCCATGCACACAACAAAATCGTGTGCACCAAAATATCCCTTTAAGAAACACTTGGAGCAACTTGTTGCAGGTCACGCACATCAGTGTCCTTGTTTCCTTGCTTTCCTTGTTTTTGTCACCCATCAGACATCCTAGGTGTTAAACCCAACGTGCAATAAGTCCACAAAAGGAAAGAAATCTAATGCTGCTCTCCCCTCTGGGTGACAAGTCACAGATTTGGTCCATGGGACAGACAGGTAACGGAACTGATGAGAGCTGTTGGTAAACAAGTAAGCAAGTGTGTGCCTAACACAGACACAGACCGAATGGGTTTTGGCTTCAAATATGAGGTAAGATTTGTGTTTCTTGGGACACACCTGGATGTTTCCCCAACTGGCCACTTGATAACAGATGTCAAATGTTTCCTAAAGACACCCTGAGCACTATATTTAACAAAAGCACTTAAGTGCAATTTTGGCTTGACATGTTTTCTTTTCTGTGAACTCTTTTTGCAATTTATGCAATTTAACATTAATCTAAATAAAAAAACGATACTATACTTATCAATGTTAACTGTGCTATGTTTTCTCCAGTTACGACATTCCTTAACAGACCTTGTAACACCCAATGTAACAATACAAAAGACATATAACCCAGGGTTCCCCAAAAGATCAAACATTCTCAAGTCATTTTGTTGACAGGTATTTTCTGACTTTTAAGAACCAGTTTTTTTGTCGTTTAGATGGTTGTTACATAAACACCATACAATGAAGCCACAGATGTCCCTAAGTTAAAACAAACCCTAACTTCACAGCCCATCGCCCTCAATAGCCCCAAAATGTGCTTCTAATTTGGAAATCTGGTTCCACATGGACTGCTGTAGGGCGCTGAGAGAAAGGAAAGAGGCAGAGAAAAAAGAAAGCAGGGGAGGGGGAGAGGCCTGATTTATTTGAACAATCTGGTTGTAATGAAAACAGCCAGAGCTTGCTGGGGGTGGATAGATGGAGTGAGCAGAGAAAAGAGGAGGTAGGAAAGAGTGAATGGAGTGAGAGCCAACTGCAGACAGATTGTTGGACTTGATAATGGCTTAAACGGACCCAACGAGCCTCTCAACCCGCCTGCCCCCCCCCTCTGCTCAGTGCATGTGTTCAGGCATATATCTGCTTATGGTACCTGAATTACAATAGTACGCCCAGGAATTCCATATGTCGCAGTATATCGTTCTATCAATGCTGACTTACACGTCCGTTAAATAAGGGCCAGTGAGAGAATGTTTAGTACAGCTGCTGGCACTCTAAATGCATGGTTTATGTCTTTTGGAGGCTGATGGTATTTTAAGGGAAAAATCTGACTCTTGTATGCTTTAAGTTAAAAGGGTGATGCATACACCAGTGTGTCTTAAGGATATACTTAATCTTTTGGCACCAGTTCCTGGCACCGTTCCTTTTCCAGATTGCCTGCATAATCTTTATGGGGGATTCTGAACTGGCTTTTTATTTCCTGGTGTCTCAGCTCTGATCCATTCCCAGCAAATCCTGGTCACAGCCAATGCGAGGAGTTAGAGACTGGACCTGACATCATCTGTTCTGTGGCAAAAGATTCCAACAAGTCCTAAAAAACCATCGAGGTTGTTCGTCCGAACATTGAGAATGGACCCCTGGGTGCATCTCTGAAAATAAGGTCAAAAAAATGGCAGGGATAACATAGGGCACGGGAAATGGAAACTGAGTAACTGGACAATCTGGAGACGAGGGGTGAGCAGGAGCAGGGCTTTTGTAATTTAGCCGCTGATTAGTGGGATGAGATGCAGGTGAGGAGCAGAAGCAGGTGCTGGAGAGAGGAAATCACAAACACACAGACTCAAAACTCGCATGAAAACAGAAAAGGAGAGTATTAATAATAAAGGGAGAGAAGGACCAACTGAGTGGAGCAGGGACAACAAGACCAACTGAGTGGAACAGACCTGATGACCACATACCAGTTTATATCACTGCTTTTGGACCAAAATAGTTACACATAAAGGGAGTCTGAATCACAGTAAGAGAAGCCTCACTTTGTAGTTCCCTCCTAAATGGGTTGAGCTCTCATGTTTCTTACTCTCATGAGAAAATCACCGTGGATAAAGCTGGTGGAGGACTCTTCACCACTCTGAAGTACTATGCTAGGTTTAATTGAGTTAGCTTTAATTGCCATTCATTTACTAAAGGAAACCAAAGGTCTCCTCTTACGCGGGGCTCTTAATGACTTCCATGTTCTCTGAGGCACCATTTGAAGTTACATGACAGAGTTACACAGCAGAGGGCCACACGACATCTTGCAGATTGTTGGAGATTTTAGATGAAAAACATTTTCCATGATGAGGAAGGCAGATATTGGAATGGAGGAGAAACAAATGTGAATATTTCTGTGGTGAAACTGCCCACCTGTCTATTTTTGGTCTGATGAAACTATCAAGTACGATGAGAAACGCGATTCTTAAATCTTTCCAGAATTGCAACACTAAGATTAAAGGCAGACTCAAAGACTGGAAGACGAGAATGTGGAATCAGCAGGCAGGTGATGGGCAGAGCTGTGTTTCTGCAGTCTACAATGGGCCTTAGAGCAGCAGCTGAGGGGTTTTTCGTACCTCAGTATTTTTTGTGGCACAACAATAGGCTCTCAGGGCCAGGCAGGGTCATGTTGTGATAGGGGATGACATGAGTGCACTGAGCTGGGATTATCAAGGACTTGCAGAATTTTAGGCGCCTCTGCCGCAAAGCATAAGAGACAAGACTAGTACGACACAGGCATGTTGGGGCTGTAAAACCATATGCTTGCAAACATGCATGTCATGTGCAAGAGGCATAAATCATGCATGAGCATGGGAAGGTGCATTCATGCGTGAAGACGTGTCTCAAGCACAGATACAGAGAGGGGTCATGGGGCTGGAAAAGCATGTAAACGTACAGTATGTCAAATCTGTTTTGTCACATGTAAACCTTGGTACTCCGTTTTCATGATATCGACCTTAGAAAAAAGTATCAGAAAAAAAAAAACTTGAAACATTAACAAAAAACTGTTGGATGTTCACTAACACCAGTGTGGTTCTTGGTCTTGTAAGAGTTCTACCTCACATAATAATATTGCCATTGATGAGCATGATTAAATACCTTTCTATCAGGCCTATTGTCTCTTCTTATGACCCTATCGCCACATGTTGTTTAATGTTTTATTGTTTTATTGTCTTACGCATGGAAACAGAAAACACATGTAAATGTGAACAGCTTCATTGGGAATTCAGCTGTGTTAAAATACTGCGATATGAGCACAGAGAGTTAAAAAAGAAGCAAATAGATGGATGGCTTGGCGGAAAACACACACGACTTCATGAGATCATTATTCAAATTATTCCAGTATAGATAGCATAAAGAAATGAGTTTTTTACCCAAATATTTAAACCAAGGCCAAGTTTTCCTCCTGTTCCCCTAGTGCAGTCATTTAGAACCTATAAACTCTCAAAATGTTCGATTGACCTGTCTTTTTTATTAGTATACCCTGAACCTTACAATTGTCTTTCCCCAAAAAGGTCTCGCTGCAAGCCCGGTCAAGTAAATAGATCAGTATATCAGGTGTCTTCTGTGTTCTAAATCTTACCCAAACTGACATGCAACCCGTTTTACAGGGCTACCTGTCAAACCTGGAGGTGGATAGTATTTGAGGCACAACAGATTTGTTTGATTTCTTTAATGTCACTCTCCATGTTCCTCAGCTATATATAACAACGCCCAACTCTAAATACTTCACTGCTGCAGGGGTTGTTCCCTTTGACCTCTCCCCTCTCAACAGGTGACCTTCAACCCTTGGAAGGTGCAGGCCATGGCCAACCTATTTATGCCCTCTTGAGCGAACAACAAAGGGTGTGTTTGGACTGTTATGCTATTTTCAGGAACTCACCCTGTCCCTTTGTCATCTTTAATTACTTGTTTCTCCTATTCTTGTGTCTTCCCTGACTGCTGCTTTCATTTCCTCTCACACATGTGCTTTTATATAATGTTGGCCTAAGAGATGTTCTTGGTCATTCTCAGTCTTACAGTGTCATCTTAACTGCAGAGTTTTGGCATTAACGTGCATGTTGCAGCTACATGTACCCTTTGGTTCACTATTTATCACTAATTTCCTTCCCGCCCATGTTCTGTTTGTTCTTTTCTGGTCTCGGGAAATGTCTGCCTCTGGGCTTCCCCCTCCCCTCATCAAATTGATACCAATTGAGTTATTGAATTGCCACCCCCATAACAAAAGCCCCTGTTTTATTGGTGTTTGTCAGGCCAGATGTGAAGCAGGTTTTGGCATGACCTGGAAGGAGGAGGTGGGTGGGGGGGGGTAGAGGACAGGGAACTTAGAAGGGTGAGACAGAGGAACAGAGGGAGTTATTTGTATTAGGACAATATTAAACATGTTCAGACTTGTTTTATTCATTTTCCCATGACTGGCAACCCGCTTGTCAACGAAACTTGGCCCTAAGTGGATTCTGATAAGACTGATGTGATTGATGTTGATGTGGAAAATCAATATCCTCCCTCATTTCCGTTTTAGTGGTCCAAACCTTAAAATGTTGACTTAAACATTTTTTTCTGACAGACAAACAAAACAATCAAAAAACGCAAAGAACATTTAATTGTTGTACATTTCCTGTTGACTTTGACTTTGGATTCTTATTTCTTCACCACTCTTGATGATTCACATACATCCTCCCGGAGATGATGCTACGTGACCCTTTTACTCTTTTATAGTATCTGTATGCCTGTCATCCCATATTTAAAGTTATATTACGGTAACATACAAAAGAGGTTGAATCGTAGCTTATTTTTTTAAAGAATGATTACAGCCACAGTCTAGTCTTTTCTCACTATTTAGCAGACTGATACTGACTAATGGCTTAAAATCTTCTAAAATCCTTGAATGTAAATTCAATTTCGATTTTAGCTTATGTAGCCTATTTCAAATTCTAGTTTATAAAATCTAGTTAATATGATCAATAATTTAACTAAATTAGCAAATAAGCTGTCACACTCTGTTACTTCATATCTGCTGGACATTACATATTGTTACAGAGAACAGATTTGAATAGTGGGTGAGTTAAACATTTTTGGGATGTGTGCTTTGCTGTCTGTCTGAAGGCCCCGAAATCCAGGAAATGATTTGCTTAGCTTAGCATTAGGGATGGAAATAGGGACAAATATTTTGGAAAATATTCTCATATAACCCACAGCAAGGATGCAAATGGTTACACTGAAAGTATATGCTTTTCACGAAAATCTCAAATTATTGCCTTACATGGCATTGAAGAGCAGTCGATACATTTAATGAAATGTTGTATAGCATAGTATAGTAAACTCAAGAAGACAAGAGTAGAAAACTCCTCTTCGGGTCTTTCCTGGACATAGGCTGGACCAGTTACTTTGGAGATGAGACAGACGCAGTAATCCCTATTTGTTTCTCTGGGAGGATTTTGTTTTTTCAGTGTGGTTTTTGCAACTAAATGTTGGGTCTGTCTTTTCCATATTCACTGTTTCCTAATGGTTATGGTTCGGCCTGGTTTTCCATGGCACTGGTCAGCAATGCTTATTTGAGGTGAGGAGCACAGGGGAAAGTGAAGGAATGACTAATACAGTGGAATATAAGATTAGTCTGTGAATCATAGCACTAAACGTCTCCGTCAGAACACAGGAGCTGAAAGTTTTATAAAGGGTGGAGAATATCCAAACAATTTCATAACACAAATATTCTCTGCAATTTAGGAGCATATTGTGCTCTTTTGTTCTTTCTAATTTAATGTTGTGTCAGAGTGACTCTTGAAGTTGAACAGCAGCCAATCACTGGATGTCTAAAGTATCCTCAAACAGTTCTCGAATCACTTCTTACATATGTTTTTTTTTTTAGATTTAACATCTGCCAATCTGTTATGGCTACTTTTAACATGTTGACTGACAGAAATCACTTCATTCAGTTCATTTCCTTTCACACAGATAGGTCCCCAGGAGCCTCGAAAAACCAGCCTGGGTTATGAGTTTTTCCCTGCTCAAACAAAAGCCATTGTGTCCGTCTCGAAATGTTTAAACCTCTTTTGACTCTGGGTAGAGAACAGTTTTTAAGCAGGTGCAAGCCACTGAGGGCACAATGGTTTCGCCTTGGAGACCAGACAGACAAGGTCAGCTATGCTCTGAGTGAGCGGTAGACATACAAATATACAGACTGAATGCACACACACACACACACTCACACACTGTGCAAACTTCTCCTTTTGTGCAAAAAAACACAAAAATCTAATTTCATCGAAAAGGAATAGGTAACTGAGTATTTTCTTAATTCACTGCATTTGAATACATACATTTTATTATAAATGACATTTTATTATCTATATATTACCTCTGAGTACATTTTGTGTATTTATTGCTACATGCTATCTACTTGTCTTGTTTTTGCAGTTCAATCACATTCCATACTTATTCACAATAACCATATGGAAATATATATATCGCCCAACACTGTTTTATTCTGTCTGTTTTTTTTTTATCTGTTTTTGATTCTAGATTTCGTTTTTATTGTTATAATTTTTCTTTCTGTCTCTGAGAAATATATTTATTTACGCAGTTAATTTGGTTTTGGAATTAATGACAATAAAGCTCAAATGTTGACGTTAATTTGTTTTCAGTTAATGAATCAACACTTTTATTTGTATTAACCTATTCCAGCTCAGGACATCATAGCTAAGTTTTAATATACAAACTTCTACATGTCCTCACTGGTCAAACTAATCACATTGCGTCAGCTCTCCTCCCTACACACAGGGGATTTATGGATTGTTTGGGATCAGTAGGCACTGACAAGCTCACAGGTGGGAGATTGAATATTAAAACCCAGCAGCAGGCTGCTAGGAGCCAGCTGAGTGCAGTTATGAGAGAACTGAGAAATAACCAGACCTCATGATGTGTGAAGATATTTCTTAACACACGGGTTGCCCGGGAGAAATCTGTGAGGAAATGTTTTACCAGGACACACAGATGAAACAGATGTGTGTCCTGGTATTATATTCCAAGCATAAGTAAATATAAGCAGCATTCCCTGCTTAAATTAATCAACATATTGTCCCTTTATTCTTTTATGACTGATATTAACAATGCCATGTGGGTAATAATAAAAATAAAATAAAATGACAACTTCTTTTTTTGAAACACAAGTATCAAAATATGTCTGCATTTTTTTATTGTTGATATTCTATGGTCATATATGGCTCTGATGGTTTGTTTGACCATGCGTGAATTTCCTTTTCTTCATCCAGCCGCAAGAGATTCCTATTCTCATC
Organism: Colistium nudipinnis; assembly: GCA_016785305.1. Lineage (NCBI taxonomy): Eukaryota > Metazoa > Chordata > Actinopteri > Pleuronectiformes > Rhombosoleidae > Colistium > Colistium nudipinnis. The sequence goes on from JAFBJU010000413.1 coordinate 1,820,976, forward strand.
GCCGGTTTGTCTTTTTAAATAAGCCAAACCTGCATCATTCACTTCAGACAGACACTGGAACCAAAGCTGTCAAACTGGAAAAACACAAGTGCGTGCTTGAACAAACAGAAGGGTAAAACTGGAACCATGATGACAACCTAATCTCAAGGACTATGGCAATACGTTCCCGACATCTCACATTTCTTTTTTGGCTGTGTGGCTAAGATTCAAACACAAACGATGGTACGATGGTAAAAAAAACATGATACATTACACACAACTGTGACGATTTCTTGTATTTGTACTGCAGGCTCTGTTGCAGTTTACAAGAACAATATATTTGCTCTGTATTCTTTTGTTTTGTTTTTCAAAAAAAGACAAGTCAGTGATTCATGAAGTGAATATGAGGAATATAGACAAATCAGTTCTTTTTAAATGTAAATCAAAGTACTTTGTATTTCTTGGAAGAATATGATGCCTCAATTCTGACATGAAAGGCAATCAAAATACTGATGCTTGTCAGACTGACTGGTTTGTTGTAACACAGTAGTACTTTCATTACAAACCTGTCTGCACAAAAGACAGTAAATAACTTCACGTCCTTAACGTTTAGGGAAATCAAAAGATATTACAATGAAGCTCAAGACTGATCAAAACAATTCCCTAATGTCGGTGTCTTTTAAATCTGCATCTTTAGTTTCGAATGTTTTTCTTGTACATGTTAATCAGTAGAGTGCACTTTATATAACTTATCTAATGCTTATTTTTTTATTTTGCTGTAAAACTAGACTTTCTTCACTTAAACACTAAGAGCTTGTTTTTTACAATCTGCATATACTGTAATTCACCTATACTGCTAACAACGTCCCTTTTCTCAGACATCTTAATCATTCAAGATTGTATAACAGTTAAGTGATGTGTTATACAACATTTTAATTAGGGCTGGTATTTACAATATGAATAGATGGATTAGAGCACTAACTGTGGGTCATGAGTCAGCATTCCATAAGACAAGCGAATCAAAACCAGTAGCAAAGAAACAATCCCTATACCACAACTGAATGATAAACTGTGCAAACATTGATTGAGGGAGAAGTAATATGCCAAATGCAATCGGGAAATTGATACATACAAATATTTATTAAGACTTATAACATAGTTTAACAATGGTTAACCATACCATATAATAAAACCATCGACACTTGGTATAAACCTGGGTCAGTAAATAAAGCACATCTGATGAAACATGTCCACTTCCTCCCATTGTGCAAAAATCGGGTCAGAATATCACAGATGCCAGGGGCTTCCATCTTGCATTGGTGATGTAATTTGGAGTGCGCCATCGTGAAATGGAGCTGTGGCATCAATATCTCACAGATACTTGACCAATCATTGTCAATCATGTCATTTTACAGCTGGTTTTTAATGGCATAGCCACAACTGATCAAAACATAAACACATCAACAAACATTGGCGTACAGGGGGTAATTAAGATATAATGACTTTCACCTCCCAAGATGCCAGATTATGTTGGTGCAATAGTGTGGGATTTTTTTCTTGGCACATTGTGAGCTCTTTCATTGTGCCAGGCAATTAACACCTTTGGGAGAAGGTGGAATCAAACATTGGCAGCGTGAATGTGAAACAGACAAATCTATCAGAAATGATGTGATCCATCCACGTCAAAATGGATCCGAACCGTGGAATCCATGCCGCAAGGAATTTCTCTTATTTTTCTATCCCTCATAAAGTTCTTGTTTATTATGGATAATACTCTAATGGCAGGACTATAGAGACAAGACAGAGACAAAACATATCTCAATTCAATAATAATAATAAAAAGACAATGCTAGCTTTTCGTTAACAAAGAAAGACTTTGAGTATGGATATTTACATTTGGATTTGTTTTTTTTTGGACATTTATCATTGTTTTCCAAAAAGGGAAAACATTTATTTTGCAGCTGATCTGCTTAACTCATTTAGTGTCTCAATCCTTCCCTCTCTGAGGTACGAGCGGATTGAGTGCTAACTGACGGCTGGAATTAAGTATGTGCCAACCTTTCTGGCAAACCTCCCCTCAGAACCTCATAAGATTTAATCAAAAGCATGGCCCTCACATGCCCTTGCCTTCCCACCACAGCTTCTAGACAATTCTTAAACAGAAACTGGAGTAGTACTATATTTGTTTTAGCTTGTTGATTTTTTTCATACAAGGGAACATTTACACAAAGGATAGCCTTATCCCTGAAGCCTGCCCCCCTTTCCAAATACCTGCAAGATGAAATCAACCCCCCTTTCTAAAAAGCTTTCAGTCCCCCCCCCCCCCTCTGAGCTTGTCAAGTGAGAGCAGCGCTCCCACTACCCAGGAGAGGGTAAGCCATCATTCTGTGGGCGTCAGACATGATTGCAGCTCCTAATTAATGCACAGGGAGCTTTCATGGGGGAAAGCGCTGCCAGAGAAAATAAAGGAAGCTAGGAAAGGTATGATACGATTTAGATGGATGGATGGTGCATTTTTTACACGTGATGCATGAAGTCCAACAAACTATCTGGCAGCCCTCTTCTCCAAGACATATGGTATAGATTGAAGGTAACATTCACAAGTATTTTTAAATGGAATAGCAGGGGAAAAACCAAGAACAATGAATAATGTATGGAGAGTGAATTTCTTTTAATTTGTCTTTAGACCAGATGTGTCTATGTAATTACAAGTGGCCAGGGATTGTATGAAACTGGCCCAACAGACTGATTCCACCGTTGCTTGGTTATTGTGACCCTATGGCGGCTATGTCATCAGCAAACCTGGCACAACTGTGGCTTTTTCCAAACCACGCCCTACACAAGAGTGAACCTAGTTTGTAGTAAAGCTTGTGGCTGAATGAAGCTACCTCATTGAGGTATGTTTGCTGCAGAACGATTTGGGACTAACTGTCCTCCAGAAGCAATAACTTTTGCTATGATCCATAACTTAAAGGTTACACAAGTTACGGTGGTTACTGTGGCAGACCCTCCGCACTAAAAACGCGAGAATGAGAGTGTACAGGGAGTGGTTTGAGAAAGGCTTCCTGCAAGAAACCCTGGCAGAGACACATCTTTGGTTTCAGTAGTTTCGTTTGTGTTTCTGCACCATACAACAGTGTACTTATACACCCCCTTCGTCCATGCACCCACATACATACTGTATATGAAATACTTTTTACAGTTGGTTGTGTGCGTCGTGACACTGACTCTGTGCTTTGTTTGTCTTGGTCGGTTTCCCTGTTTGTGGGACCTCTCATGAATCATAGTAAAACCACTGAATCTCATCTTCACAAACCGCTGACAAACAAGTTAAAACCTGAAACGAAGGGAATTTGTGTTAATCAGCAATATAAAAGAAGTTAAGCAGAGGTCTTGTTTTGATGGTGCTGAAATTTGACAAATATTAGCTGAGTAGAGTCTTGCTATAACCTTGGCATACAGTAATACTACTATAGTGCAAGTTTGTTATAATCCCAGGAGTCTTGGGTGTAAAATAATGCAGGTAGAGGAAAACACAATGGCATGTTGTCTTTAGGTGAAATATAATATTAATGTATTCCTTTGTTTTACACTACGATACACAATGTATAACTTTTAGTTAATCCATACCAAAAGACTTTGATGTTTTAGCACGTGGTTAAAGGTTAGACCGTTTTCTAAGCTAACTTAGCAGCCAACAAATAGTCTGTAGTTGATTTAAAATGTTAATTAGTGAGCTCTGTAGGTTATTTGAGGGCAGAGACAGGCTAAACTAGTTATTTCCACTGATTGTGCCAAACTAAGTGGCTGCTGCGCTTGCTAATATTTTAGGTGTACTGTTGTGGGAGAGCTCTACCTATTTATTGAACTTAAACAGACAGTTTGATCATAAAGAACAGCAAATGCAGTAAAAAGTAAGCATATAAACAGTAAAAGCAAACTGGAAACATACCTTGGATTAATAAAATAAAAAAGGTAGAGGGCAGTGAACAGTAATATTGATGGAGTGAAACTCCAGTGAAGTGTTTTCCACTGAGTATTCCTGCTTTAAATCTAAGGTATGAAAATTGACGGATTTACTGAAACCTTCCCACGATCTTGTCACATTTTTTCATCTGAATGATAGTTTTATTCAGAGATGGTGAAACAGTTCTTGGCTCTCTGGTCTATTCCTCATAGTACTGTTTCCTAAAAGTCTATATCCATAATTCTTTATGGTTTCTCTGGGCTGGGCTTTTTCCCTGCAGTTGTTTTTCCCTCCTGGAGCCCGTAGAAACCATTCATGTTTGGATAGCTTCCTGTAATTCATGTTAAGTGTATTCAAAGAGGTTTTAAGGCATTTTCATCCATGGGTAGCAAGTAGGAGTTTGTGTGCATGCGCGTGAGCAGTTTTACTGTATACATAAACAGCTCTTTTCTGGGCCCACCACTGTGAGATCCTGTAATGGCAGAAACTTCATCTGTTTGTGATTTATGCTTGGAGAAAAGGAAAAAATGGCACAAGAGCAAAAATGAGTGAGAGGCAGACAACCAGGTGCCAAATGGCTAAATAGAGGAACTTCCAGTGCAAATCCTGGCTGATATTAATAATTACACAAACAATATAAAAAGTGATAATCCACCCAACTATGGCAAAAGGGGCTTCTACAGAAGTTCTAGGTCTAAAGCTTTCTTAAAGTGTGGATACAAAAAATAATTAGTAACATAACAGCTTAGATTATGCATGTCATTTTTTTTTAATGTATTTCTTTATTTAAATGTTGTTAATGAGACAGTTCTTCCATCAATTAAATGTTGGTCGGTGAAGTTGGAATGACTGTTGATTAGCATATAAAGATTATAACTGATATCATTGAACTGGTCCACCCCTTCAGCCTGTAAGACTGCAGCCCCTGGATCAGGGAAATTAAAATGTTTTTAAGGATATTTTGAAAAGTACAATTCTCTTATTTTAAAAACTGGGCAAAATACAAAGTTCATCACAAAAACACTCTACTGAGAAAAAAAAACCAAAGTGCAAAACAAAATCGCTTAAGGTGAGGAAAACTATGCTGAGGCAAAAATGGCTCAAATAAAAGATCAACAGGTTTAGGTAACACTGGTTCTCTTGGGTAGTGACGTGGCACATGGACAAGACAAAGGCAGACAAGACAATATAGACATAAAGTAAGTCAACACAACAATGAAGAGAGGGGCTGACAAGGGCGGGAGAAGACACTGGGACAGGAAGTAAAGGTAACTGCCATGTGAGATAAGAGGTAACTACACAATAAAACCGGAAGTGCAATGACTGACGGGCAAGGTTCCTTGTCAGGTGAACAATATAAAGTGACTAATGCTAAACAAGAACTATACTAAACATTAAGCATATAACATAAGCCTGATAATGAATCTTAAACTAGATGTATATACAGAAAACGACATATATAGATTAGAGACATATGCAACATAAGAGCTGTAACTAACTGACACACACACCGCACACAGACCTACTACACCATACCTTATGAATTGCAATTTCAATCACAGAGACTGAGTCAGGTCCCAGTCAACGCTGTGAAGGTAAACAGCCAGGTCAAAACATTACATGACCCTGACAACCTGAATCAGACAGGATGGGTTTCTGACAGGGCCCCCCACACTGGGTCACACACATCAAAATATCCCCCACATTTCCCACCACAACCTTTCCTATAGGGAAATAGCTTCTCTGAGTAAAGTCCATGTGGGGTAACTGAAAGCTCTAGAAACAGCTACAGTATAGTAAGTGAAACTTGAAGCACATTTTTAGGGGTGATATTACTGTTTTCTGGTCAAGAGTCAAATTTAATTTCTAGTGTTGCAGTTTGAAGGCTTGACCATTTCAAGTCTTCTTAACCTTTCGCCATTCATTTGTTTTGATCCCAGAAAATACATAAGGCCGATTACAACTGTCAATTGCTGTTAATGCAACAGGCAGTGATATAACCCTTGGCGTAAATCCATCATGATCGGAGTCAGGAGCCTGAAAAAGTTATTAGTGGTTGCAGCAGACAATGAACAACAATGATGCAGGCCAAAAAGTCACTTTTCTCTCTCCAAAAAAACAGCGGTGAAGATGGTGATTCCAAACATCGTCACACTGGATGGCGTTTTGCAAAAGCTCAATTTTCAGTGACCATAAATACGGTTTATGTTTGGACAAATTCTTTTACACACCCTTTAAATAAAACCCATTTTAAGGTATCTACCAGTGAAATGAAACATTGTATTACATGAGCAATTGTATTCATAAACAGAACACGTAAGTATCTCAGGCAATAATAAGTAAGTGAATAAAATAAAAATATGAACATGGGAAGGTGTGAACGCAAAGCCCAGTAGATTCATGCAAAATACAATAAAATGTGACATTTTATTGGTTGCTGTCAATTACGGAGACTCCCACTGCAGTCTGTCGTGTCACGCCTCATCTGCAAGTGAGAATGTTACTTTACTGCACTGAGACTGTAACTCGCTCTCCTTCCCACACACTGGAGGTCACAGGTCTCTCCGAAACGTGCACACCAAAAACACTCCCGTTGAAGACATAAATATGTTTTTCTTGCTCTGTTAATTGCACTCATTATTCACATATCTTTATCCTGCTCGAAGATCTCCATTTACGGATACATGCAGAACCATTCTTCAGAGCCACACCTTGGTTCCGCATGTACCTCTGCCAGAAACCCAGGCCAATGACGAGTTTAAGTTTCCCCCTCTGTAAACTGACCAGCTAAACCTGTGTAAAAATGTGCCGCTGATTTACAACAATGACACTCGTTCCCTGATGCTTTCCAAAGTTGGCGCAGCACAACAGCACAGCTGCAAGAAAAAACCCAAAGCGGAACATATTCGAAAAGGTTAACACCTATCGCAGCTCAGCCATGAGTTCATTACAACATTTGTGAGCTCAACTCAATTCCCCTTTATTTATTTATCTTATTTTTTTAATCTGGTTTTATTTAACTCAGGGACCAACACACAGAACACGGCTAAATATAAAACACACCAGGGGTTGTTTGTTAGTTCCAACCAAAGGTAGCCAACCTTTGGTTGAAACTAACAAACAACCCCAGGTTTGAAAAAGGCAAGCGCCTTGTCCATAGGTTTTAGGTGATGCAAATGATTTGGGTTGCTTAATGTTGCTTAATAATTGTTGTATAGTTCACAATGCCATTTTGAACTTGTTGTTTTCTCTTAGAAAAGATAATCACCTCAGATTTATTTGTTGCCAAGTGAGTATGTTGCCTCGTTTTTGTTTTTTTTCTCCTTTCGGACTGGAGTTAAACATAAAAACGAACAACTATTTGACTGTGTAATTTGTCCGAAGGCCTGAGGAAATAATGCTGTGATGGAAATTGCCGTTGTCAGCCTTACAAGCACCACACAGAGCCTCTGCCTTATTTTGACGAAAAACATTACTGCAAATGGATTTTTTTTTCTTCATTTGTGGGAATGCATTCAAAACCATTCAAAGCCATTTTGTGTCATTTATTAAAAATGGGATGTCAGTGGTTTTCAGCATATTTCTGCGATTTGTAGTTTTTTTATTGGTTTAAATATGGGGAGAGCAAATGTGGTAGAGAGAAGCAGAAACACAAAAAGAGTTTCTATACTTCTGAGAACCTCAAATTATTGGCTTAAAGATGGAATTATTTTCCTGAATAAAACCTTATGCCCCAAACATTTCGGGTCGAAATCAATGAGTCCACACTCTGAATAAGCTATAATCAGATTAAGACACTTTGCATTATGTTGACATGCATCATTTATCAGATGACAATGTCCTTGTGGGGGTTCTCGCTCAGAAAGGCAAAGGGTTTGTGGCAAAAAGAAGGGTTTTGTTTTTATTGTTCAGCAATTCAAATACAGCCAGAATAAATAAATAGATACACAGCACTTCTCAATTCATGGAGGAGTGTGTGGCAAATCACCTTATCTGCTTCCCAGGACCCAGCCTAATGCAAGAGAGACCAGAACCAGGTTAACGACACGCTTTATATTGCCTTAATTGATTACCCGATTCTGGTCAGTCTGGTTCCGGCTGCCACTCCCGACTCTCCACTACCTCCAGCTAAACACGGTTAAAACCAAGGAACTGGTGGTGGATTTCCACAGGCGAAAAAGGCACCCACACAACACCAGTACAAGATACATAAATGTAGAACATTTGTAAAGTGGCATCTCAAATCTTTTCCATGACCCTTCACTCCTGCTACAAACACCACAAAGGTCGAGGCCATGCCACCTGCGGGGTCGACTCTGTGGCATCTGTGGGTTGATCTTAAAAAGGATTGGAGGTGAGGGGTGGGTAGCTTTCATGGAGAAACACTTCTATCTGACAAACCCGTCAACCCTCAAACGCTCCAACCATCATCTGATCTCATCGGCTTGACTGCTGCAAAAACAAAACACCCTAAAATTAGCTCCAACAAAGTACCTTGGCAACATTACTACAGGGGGGCCCTGAAATTAGAACAATATTGGAGTAATTGTCAGGGATAATATTTCTTAACAATAACAATGAATTTGCCATTCATGCCTGAACAGTTTTGTTTTGAATTGTGGGCTTTATACCACACCGGAAAACCACAGAGATAAAGAGTGTCCTCGGTTTTCATAGGATATAACAGAGAATTCATGTAAAGATGAAGAATAACAAAGTCAATATAAAATGACTTCTGAAGAAATAAGACTCAATAATAAGCTTTGTTTACTGAGATGAAGAAGATTACTATCATATTATTGACACCGTTTGTTCTTTGAGGGTCACAAGGGGTATTCCATGGACAGGTTGCACTCACAAGCCCACATTTTCTTCCAATAAATAATTGAAATGCTCTAATTAATCTGTCTTTCTTTTGTTTAGACTGTGGGAGAACATGCACCAACAACATTACAGAGAAAGATGCTGGGTCGAGACGACCCTAATACAGAAGAAGAAGCTTCTTGTCATAATAGTGCAAATCACTCCACCACCCATTTGCCTGTTTATGTGGGGAATATGACACTAATGTTACAGCGGTAACCAGGCAGCTTAAGTTAGCATAAAGACCAGAAAGAGCGGGAAATGGATCCAAGAAGTATTGCAGGGCTGCACATCTTTAATGTTGGTTTGTGGGACAACTGAAATATAAAAAAATATGAAACTATGCTTCCAGGTCCCTACAGTTCTTGTCCAAAATTACTAACAGATGTGTAAAAGAACACACCGATTTGACAAGTAGGCAATGGTTAATGACTATTGAACAGGCGACATGAAGAATAGAAAAAAAGAAAGGTAATATACACAATATGATTTTTTAGACACTAAGTAGGTTTGCATCAACGTCGCTTTGATGTCTGAGTTTGCTGTGGTGAATAGCTAGAACATAAATGTTTATGACATTTCGTACATTTTCCTAAAACGTTTTGTTTAATTTATGTAATGTTAGAAATGGCTGTCATTGGCACACAAAATAGGTCAGGAATGTTGTCCACTAAATAAAGATGTATTGATGCAACTGAAAACATCTTCAGCGAGACCCAGCAAAGGAAAAACAGACAACCTCACAACAGCTTTGACTCATTAGTCAGTTTGATCAAGCAGAAACACAATGACAAGAGGACTGCGGAGATGGATCCTTGATGACAGCTTTTTGTTTTATCACCTTTTTTTTTTCTCATCCTTCATCTGTTCTTCCATGGTTTGCAGGTGGCGGAACGCTTTAACATGGCTATAAATACAAGGCATGCAACTGTACGGATGGATGGGAAAGATGCAGCTGTATGATAAGAAGTGGATCTGTGTAGTTGTGTAGATGTTAGGTTGGTGAAGACTTTTGCAGTGTATGCTAATGTCCTTAAGAACAAAAAAAAAAGGAGTAAGCTGAGAAAAAGACAACACGAGAGGTAGAGCAAGACTGAGATAAGTCTGTAGTGAGAGATGACAATAACGTGAGAGGGAATCAAAAGTTTTGTCACCACATGGCAGGATGGCACTCACAGATAAATATCCGTTTATTTAAAGCATGCAGGCAAATCATTTCCTGACCAGGCTCGGGGCAACTTCAAACAACGTTTTGTATCTGCGTGTATTTATTGCACGTAATCAGGTTGGCATGCATCCCCACTGTGGATGTATGTCTGTATTGTCGTGTGTATGTGAATTTTGCCGTGCGCTTGGAACAAACCATGATCGTGTCATTCACACATCAATATTGTTGCATTGAACATATGAACAAGAATGAAACATGTGCGTCACCGTGGTGTGTGTTACTAGACATGTACGACACAGTCTCAGAAAAAAAAACTATATTTCCCTACGCCCATCAAACAGGAAGCAAGAGCATGTTTATTTCCACTTCTAAAGAAAACTAGTATTGTTATTTTCGGCTTCAAATTCCAGCACAAACACAGAAATGGCAAGACTCTACGTCACCTTTATTTGTATATTTAAGTGCCATAAAACCTGAGACGCCATAAGACCTGAATGAGAACACCAATGACTATTATGATGTTAATATTTACTTCAATTCACTACCACTATTTTTCAGAATTTTGACATGATCTTAGTTCTCCAGTTTAACTTAAACTACACACTGCAATCAACACAGCCTCCTCTACACAACTTGTCTTTGCTATAAGAATGGAACACGTCACAGACTGGAATGGAAATGATCTATAACATAAGTTAATAATAGGCAGTAGTTCATTTATTTCTTTGCCCAAGGGTTGGAAATACCAGTGCCGCTCATACAATGCATGCATACAATTTAGGAATAAATCCATCAAAATGACAGCAAAGCAATTATTGCAACAAAGGGGAAATCATCTCCCAGCCTTTTCATATCATCTTTTTTGACTCTTGTAGAGTGTTGTGTGGTGTTTTTTATAACTGATATTACACACAGCTGGGTGCAGTCCACTCCCATTCCCTGGGAGCTGTCAAAATACATACATTTAAGCACATGAAAAATCCTCCTCATCAGTCCTCCTGGATTTGGCCACATTAGTGATGCTAAAAAGCCTTGACTCCAAAATACAATCTACACAGCACTAACATGTGCTCACAATGGCCTTGGACTGACTTGACTGACAGGACTAGAGGCAATTTGGAAGTTAAGAGAGACAAGAAATGTGCTTCACAGAACTAACAACTGTGCTGTTTTGAACCTCACGGGCTGATGTCAAAGTATGCGAGTATCTGATGTTTTGATGCAAATAAAAGCATTATCATCATCCTCAAAAATACTAGTTTTCTTTGTGTGCCGTGCAGATTAAATTTCTAGCTGACAATAGATGAATGGTATCACCATCTCCTGCTTCCTTCTTCGCCTCTATGCAGAGATGCGTGCATTAATGACAGCCTCAGGGCATCATCGTTTCATCTCTCACTGGAGTGAAACCACTTTGTTTTTGCACACATGTGCAAAAAGGAAAGACCACCAGTGTTGTTGAACTTGGCTTCCTTTCAATACGCCATGCATCCTTTGAACAAAACACGACATGCACACCAACAATCCTGTTGCTGTAAAATGTACCTTAAGGTATAGTTTTGTTTCCCAGACTGCAACATATTTTCAGATTTGGGTTTGACTCTCCTAAAAGAGACACTCCATTACAAGACACTGGAAAGTACACAGAGACAGGAGAACAGTTCACACATCAAGAGAATCACATTCCCTGAAAAGATGTTTTTTTTTCCTCTGGTAAATCTGTTTTGAATTAAACATTGTAGGTTTTGGACGAAAACATATGCTCATGATATTTTCTTTAACAACACATTTGTGTTGTTAAAGAAAAAGAAAAAGAGTGTAAAAAATGTGTAAACAATCACATGCTTAAAGCTACCTAAGTTATAAACACATTTAAAAATGTAAATGTGTCATTCCTGAAAGAGAAATGCTGACGTTGTGTGCAGTCATTGCACCTCAGGTGCAGTTTTGTTTTTTGCCTATAACACCAATTAAACCTAACACAGTAAATGATGTAGCTGCATTTTTTTGTAGACTCCCTGAAGTGTGCTTCGTGTTTCATACACTGCTACTCTGAAATGACAAAGCTTTTGGCGGGAAACTAGTGGCAGGGGTCCTCATTAGTCATTGTAGACTCGTACACATAGCCAATAATGGACCAACGTAATCGACAGTCTACAGCCTGCTTTGCCCACCCTGTTGTGACACCCCTGTATATTTTATAATCCGCATCCTTTTAGCTCTGTTTTTCACATTCCTCTTTTAAAATGTATAATGTTCTTGTAATTTTCCCTTTGCAGCATAACGCTTAACTTTGAGATGACATTCATTAGTCATTTGGAACAAGAACAAGCTATAACACACTCATTTTGGTCATGTTCAACCACAGTTATTGCTTCAAGCATTCTTTGGTGAGATATAAGGCCTTAACTGGATAATTATGTATTTTCATGACATGAACACACCATCTCAAAGCTGCCCAGTGATTGGGTAATTTAATAGCAGTAAATGGTACAAAAGGTCAGAGGGGTAAAAATTAATAGTTGGAGACAAGACATAATGGACCAACTCGAAAACAAACTGCTTATTCATCAAGTGAAACAAACCATTACATTGCATGTAAACTCAATTTCAGACAAACATATGACAAACATTATAAAGTATACTTGTGTAGCCCGACAGTGGGGCATGTCATACTTGCAACAATCTTAAATTATGAGCACCCAACCTGTTTTTGCTACAAATCTAACTCAGAAGAAGTGGTGTCTCATGACATTAGTAACATTTTGGGCAGAAAACAAAATGTTCTTTATTTAGACAAACTAGGTTAATAGCTTAAAAAATTATTAGGAATTTTGATGATTCCCCTTTGCTGAATCATCCTATTTACATGAGTTCTTATGCCACATCAGTTGCTAAATGATGTTGTTTCCTTCAAATAATTATTTAGCATTGGGGGGATATTCACCAATTTGCTCTCTGTCTGAGAGTTGGAGAAGAAAGCCAATATCAGGGTTTAATGTGTCCACTAGTCTGTATCTTATTCCAACATTGTGTAGAAAAGTAACATGTAAGAGGAAAATACAAATAAAGTAAATACAAATACCAACTGCTTTGGCATGAGATAATTTGCAGGTTGACCTCAAGAAGAACAAAATACAAACGTCTGTAATGCAGCTATGATGCACTGAAAAAAATATGTTTGAATATTCTCTAAACACTACTGGCACTGAAGTTATCTCTATGTGACTGTCGTCATTTGTAAACTAACCATGACATAAATGATGATGACTAAAGGCTCATTAACTTCACATATACAGTCCTTTCAGGTCCACTGTGTAGACTACAATTGACAGTTACACTATTCTCTATTTTCCAGGCTGTTTCCCACCTGGCTCCGCCATGATATCCATACTGAGAATATTAAGAAGAAAACGAAACTGTTCTTAATCAAATCATAAAAAGGTTTTATAGCCAATATTCAAAAATAAGAATTTGCATGCAAGGGCTTCAAAATCTGTACAGCGTGCAACATTTTTTGCTCTTAACCCTTAAAAGCTAACTAACTGGTTGTTGCTTTGCAATATATGTTGTACAGCTCTTAACAATGTTATTTCAATGTTTAAAAACGACTTTGATTAAAAGTTTTATTTGCTCTTGCAATATTTTTGCGTTCATTTTTTTCTCTCTCTCCCTTCAACCCTTTTACATACCATTACTGTACTTTCCTCTCCATTCCTAGTCTTTGTATCCCCCCTCCCTCTCCTCATGAAGGCTCTATAAACAAACCTGGTATATTTGTTCGGACTCAACTCTGTCTCCGCTCTGCTCACTTCAGTAGGACTCTGTGTCCTGAGGTTTTTGATGCTGACTGGTAATGATTTCTCCAGACTGAGCATTATTCTCACTGTGCTGCGACACCTATGGCCAAAAACAACAACCGGCACTGCTAGCTTCCGAAATAATCACTTTGATCATTTTGAGGACCAGTCTTAATGGGTGCTAAATGCTCTCGAGTGGAAAACCTTTGGCATCGAGCCAACACATGAGCCAACTCAAACTCTCCTGTTTGTGGTAGGGTTTCATTGTCTTTTTGCAGGAAAAGTCTCTGCTAAGTGAATATGCTTGTTTTGCACCATAAAGACTTATACATTAAATGCATTCACATTTGGCAAGGGCCCAGTGTAAGCATAATCTCTTACTGTTGGCCACGGATTTGCTTGTCTGGAGAAACAGGAGGGAATGTTCCACCACTGGAGACACCATATGTAACTTATTCCAATGAAAACTATATATAAAATAATAACAGTATCTGTAATTAACCTTTAAGGTGCAGCCACCTTTCCAAACTGCCTTGTGACATTAGATACAGCCAAAAATAAAAAGGAAGAACTGTTGTTGGAAAGGTAGGAACCGTTAGAGACAGCTACCCCCCTCCATGAAGCGCAATTAACATCTCTACATTGAGCTTTGCCAGCTCATGTCTTGTTTTTAAATCAAGTGTCTTGGTGTTACATTACAATAAAGGATATTTAGCTAAGAAACTAAGAACGTAGGTAATCGTTCACCGCTCCATTAAATCTTCGAATACTCTCAATTGGGGTTTGTGTATCTGTTTCAATAAACTCTCCAAAACTCCTCATAGTTTTTTTTTCTAGTCACAGCACTGGCAATATGCGTCTTTCGCCATCTGTCTCCCTTAGGAACAACTCTTATGCATTTAGTGGCAGGAAACAGTATGACGTTCCCATGCGGGTACAAGGGTCTGTTTTGGACGGATGTCTGCTCTCAACACAACCAGGATATTTGCTGTTTGGCCAATATCTGTCAGCACTTCTGTCATTTCAACAGATTGGGCTGAAGTAAGATACTTACTTCACAATGGAAATGATTGGGTCTGGATGGATTGTCATGAAACAGGGATTCATTGTCCAAAGAGGAAAGATATCTAATGATACCTTAGACCTACTCTTGTAATTCATCTCTGAACTTCAGTTTAAAATCACAGGCCGCGATGAGCAATATTATACAGCTAGATGTTTATTCGGCCGCCGAGAGCTCCCGTGCTGTTAGGGATGGTAATAGTTTCCCATTTCCCTAGAAAACACCTTTACTAGTCTGCATAAAAGGGAAATTCAGTTTTCCTCACACTAGTGTTGTGTAAACCCACTACAGACAGTTTTGAACCCACAAACAGTCACAACAAATACACACAAACATAGTGGTGTAGAGGGGAGAGATGTTGAGGAGGCTGACAAACAGGGAGGCGCCAGGGAACCGTTTTGGGGTTTGGTGCCTTGTTCAAGGGCACCTCGGCAATGCCCAGGAGATTAAATTTGCCGGTGATAGTGACACCATCAATAGCATACTCATCTTACAACACAGTTTTTTTCTTTCAATTGACCTGGAGCAGTATTTGAAAGGGAGGGGGTATATCTACACAGTAAAACAGAGTCTCTGATTTTTTTGCCATTGACCTCAGCCCCTTCATAAGACAAACGGTGTCGATGATGGGTGGATGGATGGAGTTCGGCATCAACCAGTAATTTTAAAGGAAATGCTTTTTTTTACATGATACTGCAAATTCCTCAATTTGTTTGAAAAACGATGATGATTGTGCTAAATAGATAAGCAACTGTTCCGGGTCTGTGGCACAACCTCTTGTCTTCTGAGTAAAAGTCACAATTACAACACACGTTCTCTGTCCGGCTTTGTAGAGCATGCTACTCCCTGCATTAGCTACGACTGCTTCTATTGGTGTGGGTTACTGTAAAGTTTTAATTATATTCCCCTAAACTTGCATACAGACAGCTGCAGACACTTCAGGCTTTCCTTTGTTACTTTTTAAATTGACCCTTGAACAAACATCAAACATCCACAAAGAGACTCATATAGACCCTCTTATGACAGAAATTACTCCACGCAGTCATGCAGCAACAGCTCGCGCCTCCAGATAATTAATATACTTGTCCATGTAAGTTACTTGGTCAAGTTTTGAATAAGAACAAATGAATACATTCATTTTTTTGAGATTTTAGGACCTACAGCCTAGATTACACCATGGCAACACTTTCTTGCTCAAACTACTTGTACTACTTTGCTGAATACAGCACAAAAAGAAAGCTCTGTATCTGGTTGTGAACAGTTTGTTTTCTCAATTACTCCCATCTGATGAGGTCATCACTCTGCGTCAGGCTGGCGGCACGCTGGGTGCCGTTCCACAGCTGTGAAGCATCAGGCTGGAAATCCCCTCATCCTCATTCATGGGCCTCAGAGTGTGTACATATGCGAACATGAGCATAAGGACACAGAATATGCTGTGTGTGTTTGTTTGTGTTTCTGCGTGCGTGCCTGTATGTGTTTTTTGTGTTTGTGTTAAGCAAGCTGTGCGTGATGGGCTTGGCTGCTGGCGCGTGTATTTAGGTGCTGTCTTTTTTTAAAGAAGTTATTTGTGAGTTTTTTATTGTGTTTGTGTGTGTCTGGGTTGCCACGTTTGTGTGTGTAGGTGGAAGGTTTCAATTCTGGATTCTTGAAGCACATGTGGGCCCGGCATGCGGTTGTGTGTGGCCTTCTGCGAGGAGGCATGTGGCATAATATGTGTGTGCAAGATGAAGAGAGAGTGAGAGAGGGACTAAGAGGATACAAAGCCAGTTTTGCGGTAACTTTTATAACCTTGTTATCTTTTTCTGCCTTCCCTGTGCATACGTGTGTGAGGGAGAAAAAAGGGAGTAGACAGAAAGAAATGAGGACAAGGCCTGTTTTTATAACAAACTTTCCTGACTTTCTTTTTCAGCTCCCTTCCCTCCATCGGCCTTTTACCGTTCGCTATTTCAACCCGTCGCCCACGCACACATTCATACATTGCCTCAGTGTTTACACATGGACCCTCAGAGCCAGTTTTGCCTCTCGTTCTCTCTCTCACCTCCTAATCCCCCACCTCTGTCCCCCTCGCTTTTCTCTTATCCTCCAATTCCTTCACTTTTGCCCTGATTCTTTCTCTCTCTACTCCCTGTAAGCTTCAGTACACTCCCCGGGAAAATCATCCCACTCACCTCGGCTCTGACACCCACGCCTTTCCCCACTGCTCGTTCACAAAGAAAGTCTCTCCACACTGCACGCACACACACCATTTGTCTCTAGTTAGTGTCTTGTTTTCAGCTTACTGGCTGCTCTACTTAACCACCTCCCTCAGTATGATTCAGAATAGCAAAGGAATGACTGAAAAAGAGTTATATGTCGAACGAATCAAAGAGCCTTTAAATGAACAGTGGGAGCAAGTCTTTTTTATTTTGTAAGCCGTTTTTAGTTTTTGTAAAGTAATACAAAGCAGAATGGTATCGTGTGCAGCACAAATCTGGTTTGCATGACGTCACTTGTGTCACTAAGCAAGTTTGCATACCTGATAAGTGCACAGGAGCCTCGCGCCCCCCGTCCCACGGAAGTATCACACCCTCCGTCAACACACAAGGGAGCATCGAACAAATGACATATTTTAAACCGGACCTGTGAAGAAATGGCATTTACGCTTTTCTGTTTGTATTGGACACTCTTTGACAATAAAGTTGACTTTGACTTTTGACTTGGACCTCTTCTCTGCCTGAACAAGTGATTGTGGGTGTCACTGTTCAAGCCACTTACCCAACAACACGCCATTTACCTAGCAACGTTACATGCAAAAGAAACTACAGTATAAGGAGATTTATAAAGAGATATTTGATCACAGGAAAAATTACATTATGTTTGTGTTTATTGTATTTAACCAATGAGCGGATAACCGACGATGACAATTATTAGAGTTATATATTATCAGAGTTTAAAAAATTATCCCTATTGGATACCAAATAAACTTAGTACACACTGTGATATTCAGCAGGGGGAGGAGACTACATAAAGTATGGTTTAAATTAGGTTTTGAACATTGTAAAGTATATGCAGAGAGGAATGTACTGTTTTTGCAAACCCTGCACTTAACCCACTGATTTCCCCTCTTTATTAATCTCCATTTGTTGGAAACAGTGCTGCATACTTGCTCTCATTTCTCCTTCCTTTTGTTCAGCTCAGTCCTCACCTCAACACCTCCCAGCAAACTTTCCAGCTCATATCTCTGCAGTTAAGTGTCATGGGTTGTGTTTTTTTTGCAAGTTAACACTCAGACAAGCAAGCATTAGCACTGGAAATTGGAGAACCTGTTCCAATTACTTGTTTTTCTTCCTATCATAGTGATAGTCATATCACTGGCCCTGTACCTGTTAAACTGATGCACTAAGACACATGGACTAAGGACCCAAATGCAGGACTCAGAGGTAATTGTCCATAACATCCATCTTTAATCCAAAAATAAAATCACACTTTTCGTGGGTAAAAGGTCTTCACAAAACTCACTCGTTGCAGTGGAAAAGGGTTATTCAAAAATCAAAGTATCAAAACGAGGTCACAAACACAAGGGGTTGCTGGCAGTCAAGGCATAAACACATGATGACCTGACAAGGAACAAAGGAACACCAGGGCTTTTGAAGGTTTAGGGGTGATTGGCACAGGTGAAAGCTATCAGCAAGGCAATATTAAAGGCGGGAAACAAACAAAGGCAGAAAGAATGGGATCTGGAACGGGACGAGAGAGCTACTTTCAAAATAAAAAAACAGGAAGTGACAAAACCAAAGACGTATAACTACACCAAATAACATACCTTAACATATCATAACTGTCGTGACACAACATGCACTGGAAAAAGAAAATATGCACTGCTTGATGAGGACTGTTTTTTAGGGGGAGGGATATGCTGAGCACATCTTCTGCTCTGGATCCATTAATTTAATACGGATGCCTAATTTACACATTCCACTAGCGGACCATGTACATCCGTTGCTGGCTATGGTATTCTCCAGTGGCAGTTGCACCCATTGGCAAGATAATGTGCACATTGGAAACATTGTTCAGGAACATTTTGACTAACATTGCAAAGGTTTTCCAGGTGTGGGTCTGGCCTCTAAAGTCCCCCGCTCTCAATCCAATCAAGCATCTGAGGGATGTGCTGGAACAACAAGTCGGATCTGCAGCGGCTCCACCTCTCGACTTACAAGACTTTAGAGGATCTGCTGCTAACATCTTGGTGCCAGATACTGCTGGACACCTTTAGAGGTATTGTAGAGGCCATAGCTTGACAGGCCAAAGCTGGTTTAGAGACATACTGTACATAGAATCCAAATGCATTCTAGGCAGGAAGTTATGTTTTTTTGTCTCATCACAGCATGGAATAAACTGTACACAATTCATTACTTTGGACTTAGTTTTCCGATGCTGGTGATGAGAATTTAGTGCCAACAGTGAGTAAGGATACTTTCCTCGTTGCATTTTTGAATCTGTTTATTTGTTTTATCTTGTCTTATTTATCTGTTTATTTTTGTTTTCAGGCAAGGGTATCTTCCCACGATCTGGCTGGGTTGGAGCCAGGGAGGACAGAACAGTGCAAGTGTCGCTTATGGTCATGTCCTTTCACCCCTACTACTCCACATAAACACACACTAGCTATACACACTCCAAACTCTCACACAAGCACTTGTAAATCCCCCCGACACAGACAGTAAGCCAGTAGCTTCACACATACTTTTAAACCAAGTTCCTTTACTGGCTTCTCCTCATCACCCTGTCTACCAGGATAACATTTCCACTGTAATCACAGAGGCCGCACAGCAGTGAGTCGGGCCGGGGATGCTTAAAAAGACGAGGGCAAAGAGCAAGGAAGGTGAAAAATGGAACATTTACTGCTAGGTTAAAGTAATGGTGAGGTTTTATACCTAATTGGGCCTACATTCAAGTGAAAGTTGTAAAGTGCTAACACAAACAGTTGCTTGGTTGCCATTAGAGAGGTCCTGTACCACCACCAGGACTGCTGGCCTACAGTATCAGTTGGCACAGGAATTGACATATGTGCAAAGTTTTTTATATTTTTTTCCATGAAAGGTTCATTCATTTTTCATCATTTCATTCATTTACATTATGTTACTTTATGACATGGGTGTAACAATTATCGCCTTTTTTCTGATTAGGAGCAACATTCTCATTGTTCTTCAACTTAATTACTTAATTATTTAATACATTCATTACTTAATAACTTAATAATTTGCCACGAAGAGCAAATTAAACTATGAATTCTATCATTTCATAAAGTTAATCTATTAAATCAAAACCATCTAATTCGACATTATGATCTTCATTTATAAAGTATTACTTATCACAAATGCAAAACGACAATATGTTAAACTTAGGCTCCAATTGTGAAGGCAGTAAAATCAGATGTACAGAGGGTGCCAAACAATCTTGCTGCAAAATAAATTCTAACCAGAGATTATTTGCTTTAAATCGGCCCTCGAGGGGACTTTCAGCTTCTTATTGTTGTGCTTGAGTCCATAGAGGAAGCACTTGGATATTTACTGAGGCAGACAGGTTAAGTACTTCTTGTGGCCAGTAGCTAAAGAGGGACTGAGGCAGTGGGTTGGAAGGCAAGCCACTGGAAACTGACTAAATTTGCCCAAGATGTGGCTTTTTGTAAAACCTGTGGGCTGGGGTGCATGAATGAGGTAAATTCCCTCTTTTGCTATAAAGTTAGTTGGGGTTGAGCTTAAACTGCTGATGTCATAGGTGATGTTGTTGTTCCAACTATGAATTGAAGGACAGGGAAACATATACATTTAAAAGAAAGCAGTTACCAACTTGGACAAGGCATTGTTTTTCCAACCACATTTTTCCCTCATTTACTTGAGTTTGGTCAGAGTGATACACATATCTGTAATGTTTATAGTTGTAACCCACAGGTCATGAATGACCTATGACGTGATATCTTGTGAAAAGATAGGCAACAATTGGGTGGACAGGGTCGTGTGGTTGTCCAAATTCAGATTAATCATAAACCAGAATGAGGGGAAGTCCCAAAAGGTGCAGATGAAGAGAAAAAGAGCAGGCAGGAAGGAATGAGTCAGGACCTGGCCTTGTTATTGTTGGAAAGGAGATGGAGGAGGATAGGAATCAAAGTGTGTGTTTCAGACTGTGTGTGTACTGGTTCATACTTATGACTTATCTGTATGCATTTGTTTGACTGACTACACATCAGCTATTATTTAATTTTGTTGTATCTACTATAGACAATTTTAATGTCTTTAGTCAAATGGTCTACATATAACATTGTTTTATTGATACAAAAAAAGAATAATCAAACTCGGAACAAAACAAATTTTAGATTTAATATTTTTGTTCACAAGTTGGCTAGTCATTCTAGCAGTAAAGTCTTAGCATATTGGTCCTGCAGTGAGTAAACACAACCTACAAGATTGGTCAAAAATATAGCGATAAGAAATATATAGCAAGTAATAAATATATTCAGAGTAAAGTAATGTTATGCGGTAGGCTGCAGCCTGAATATCAAATATGAAAATAGACTGACGGACGGAAATCTGATTCACAGCACAAAGATGTGCTGCAACATGAATCAACATTATACCCTTGCATTTTACTCTCTTTAACACTTAAGTGTGATGTTGTTTAGGTATATTTATAACAAACACTTATAAATGCCCTATGGGTGTGAACGGCGAGAGGAATCCAGTCTGGAGAAAATATTGAGTGTACAAGTGAGCTGAGGGAAGATCTAGTATGTATTTCCTTCTAAGCTGCTAAAAATACCTGTATGTATGAGACCGGTCAGCCCCATTGAGGCGGGTGGTCCTTGCTGCAGATATGGCGGCCCTGCCAGAGCCGTTTTCTCACCGGTGTTGTCTTTCAACAGCTGGCATAGAGCCCCTCAATGGACCACTAAGCCGCTTACAGCTCATTCACTATTGTGCTGTCGGGAACTGACCTCAATTTTGTGTGGGACATCTTCATAAAGGTTCATCAGGGCTCAACCGGCACCAAATACATTTAAAAAATGGTTCTGTTTCATGGCCAGGACAGACTCAGCATTGCTCTTTCTGAATCCAAAGAAAATAATTTCCTGCCTCCTTTTAGGCAAGGTTTTTTCAAACTAAGACCATCGATGAAAACCAGAAATGTGCAAATCATGAAGGATTAGATTCAGCAGCCAAGCAGGGCGTTTTATCCAGATAAGGTGAGTAAGGGCAATGGACATGCATTGGATTGTTGGGACATCAGTATTGCTCGCATTGTACCATACCGTTGTGGAGAGACAAGCAGCCACAATTAGCTTTTTACCTTGGGTGTTGAAAAGCCAAAGAGATAGGGTGGAAGAATGGGCATCTGGAGGGAGCTCAAAGCAAAGTTGCTGCTCCTTCATACCAAACATGATAGTTGACGTGAATAAAATGACTTCCTAGGCACCTTCCATTGGAGTATTTACATATATAGCCAATTTGGCCTGGGAATGCTACCCAATCTCAAATAAGTGGAAGAAAATGCCGTAGAAAAATAACCCTAGGCATTATGTCCTAACCTGACCCACCACAAATTCATAAGTATGGTAGAGATAATGCCACACGGCCAATTTCTTTTCCTGACTCATCTCTTTCGGATATTTGGTACAGATCTGTAATTTAGAGGTCGTCCCTAATTTGTAGTTGCACTTGACAAATATTTCCCAACCAACATCAGAAAAACTAGAAAAGGGGAAGCATTTCAAAATGAGGAAAGAAAACAACAAAAACAGAAAAAGAGAGTAATTGGTTTCATGTTTGGAACCACCAAACAATTTACAAGATCAAAATAGCCATTAACATGCACTGAAGCCATTAGGGGTCGTTGAGTTCTGCATGATGGAGACCACTGACCACCATTGGGGACATAAACAGCACTGCTGGCATACTGTTCATTACGTAACAATTCCATTCAAACAAGAGTATCTGGTGGGAGGACATTGTTATGGTGAAGCCACTAACTGGTCCATGCTAGCTTGATGCCTTTAGCCTCAATTTACTGAGGGGAGGGTTCCCACCAAGACAGCAAAAACTGTTCCAGCCTCACCGTACTATGAACATTTCAGTTCTTATGTCAATGGTACAGTTAGACACATTGGATCCTGGGAGCTGTAGCCACTGAGCAATAGCTCTCATTTAACTCACACTCCTACACTTTTCATCCCAGAAACATATGTCTCCCCAAGTCCCACAGTGTGCAAAGTGATTAACAAGTCCCTGGAGCCACATTAACTTCCTCTATTGAGTAATCAGAGAGACTCACGTGGGTGTGTTAGCAATCAGTAAGATTATTGCTATGGCAAGTCATGTCATTGCTTATAAATAACTAATACATTTTCAACCGTTTTTGGATTTCATATTTGAATGTGTTTTATTTACTTCTTCATGCCAAAGGTGAAGGTATTGATGACAAAAAAATGTACAGGGATTCCAAGATGGAATTACCACGACTGTCGCCACAAACATCCCTAATTTTTGTCAGGGTTAAAAGAACAAAGCTCACCGAGCGATTAAGATAGGAAACTTGATGTCCATGTTTCAATGACACATCCATCCTCCCTAACTTCCTGCCAAAGATTTTATAGCTCATTACACCACGTCACCAAACTACTTACTTTAAAATTACTTTGGCCAAACATAAAACAAAGTTTTACAATCAGTCATTATAAGCTACCATTGTTTTTACACCGTCAAGTATGCTGGCCTGCATATTTTATGAACATTTTACAAATTAAAACTTTGACTCTATGTTGTTTGTCACAATGTGTAGATATGATAGAAATAATATTTTTAAGTATAACTATTACTACATTAAGCCGCGTTCTTGTCAGTAGCATCAGCTGTTTATTTTATTCACACATGTAACGTGAAACGCAATGTGTGGGCAAGTATAGAATTGAATCAGATGTTTGTATGGAAATAAAAACCCCAATCCAAACAAAACCAGAAAGGGAGTTCCCATTCCAGGTAAAGGGAAAATCCAACCAATTGCTGAGGATTATTGGAAATATCCCCAAAACACTGGGCATTCATTTTGACACAGGTTTAAGTCAGGAATACCTCAGTATAGCTGTATGGTACAGTATAGAGTATAGCTGCTATTTCATTGTTTAAATATACATTTATTACTAGATCAAGCATATAAAGAGACTATATATTTAAGGGAGACACACGTTTACGGCCAAGTCTGTGAGACGATAGATGATGAGCCTTTGTGGAGAGGAAATGAGCCGGATCGGTCGTAGCAACAGGCCGGTTATCGCGTGAACTCCAAGGGTAAACACAGAAGTTCACACACACACATACGCGTGCACACAAAACATCTGTAATTAAAGACTGATGACAGGAGTTCTCCCTTAAGCCTTACCAAACCTCAAGATGTGTGATGTG
The DNA here is from genome assembly GCA_016785305.1 of Colistium nudipinnis. Lineage (NCBI taxonomy): Eukaryota > Metazoa > Chordata > Actinopteri > Pleuronectiformes > Rhombosoleidae > Colistium > Colistium nudipinnis. The sequence continues at coordinate 1,845,244 of JAFBJU010000413.1, forward strand.
TGCTTAGAAGTGTGTGTGGTGCATGCATGTTTTTATTAGGTTTTGAGAACAGCATTTTGTTCAAAAAAACTTGCGTGAGTGCGTCTCATAAACAACATGCTATATTTGCTGCATCCATCAGGAGCCATATGAGAATGATTAAACTTGGCAGGGAAGGTTAGCAGGAGGGAAAGGTGATGAGAGAGTGAAAGTCAAAGAAGGTTTTCCAAAGAAGGGAAGAATGATAGGCAGAGTGGAAAAAAGTATGAGATGAAGAGCGTGGAAGGGCAACGGTCACATCTGGTCAGAGTTAATGTCGAAGAGTGGAACGGTTGGACCGACACACACACACACACACACACACACACACACACACACATTTAGCTCTGTCATGCCCATTCAATCTTAAAACTCAACATATATTCATCAATAGGAACGCCATGACAGTGCTAAAAGACATTCCCTTTATGTAGAGAATAACATGGGTGGGTTATAGCATTGTTCTAACAGAGACATTGAAAATAACATACCTTGATGGAGTTTATCTCTTACAACTTACATACCAAACATAAATCTCTCCATGCCCTTAATTACTTCTGAATGACATTATGCAAATCAAGCTGCCTATAACCATGGTATCTTTTGGCATCAACATCACTCTTACAGTCTGACACGACAAATCTTTCAAGTACCTTTGATATGTTTTGCAATTTCTTCATCCTAATCAATATCAATATCAATGGCTTGGTCATTTTTCACAGAAAGTGATTTCTTCACATAATTCAACAAATCACCATTACTAGTAGCATTAATTAAATCATTGACCCTTACTTTTTGCCCATTTGTCTTCTCAGAACTTCTTAAATTAGTCTTTAACTTAGCAAATGTTATATCATGATTTGGGTCAGCAGACGCTCAGAGAGAAATCAGAGTAAAGTCTTGGAGTATTTCAGGTGTTGGATGAAAACATTTTTTTGTTTACCTCTGCACATAAGAATGTTCTATGAATATTATTTAGCTGTTACTGGTTTGGCTTTAATTGGTGTGTAAAGGCCTGATTCAATAAATGTTTTATCAAATAAATATTTTTACATGGCACACAGTTAACCTTCTGTTTCATTTCCATGTCGATATCGATCCAAGAAATACACGATAATTACAATGCCCCTGATTTAAACTTAGCACATATTGTTTCTTTGGAATATTCAGGGGTTCAACTAATAGTTTAATTAAAACAGTTTGCCGTGTCCCAGAAGTTGGGTCAATAAGGTATGAGAGATTAAAGATAAACTCTTTAGTTTCATGTAAGAGCCCCCAAATCCCCAGATTTCCTCCCAGATACTGTTACTGTTTTGAAACTCAACACACTTCACAATTCAGTCTCAAACATCAACAGCGAGCTGAACCAACATTTGAGGATTTTGGGGGGTGGCTCTCAGATAAAATAATACAAGTAAAAATCTTCCACTTTTCAATCCATCATCTAATGCCATCCCTTTACCTTTGTAAACAGTGTGCTTAAAATATTGAATACAAACAATTGATCATTTGCTTTTGGATTTATGAAAGCGTAAAGAGAATAAGCAAAAAACACAGGAAAGATAGATTATATTTCCTTGTGAATTTTAAGAAAGTTCACGAAAAATGTAACACCGTATATAAAAGAGTGAATTGAACAATACCTAGGACACCCAAAAGTTTCTCAATGAGTTTCTTTTCACGAGTTCCTCTTTCGGAAGCATACAGTCCCACCTGCTGAAGGGCTGGTCATACAGAGCTTTGCATACTGCAAATACTCTGAAGGGAATCATAAAGTGTCATCAGCAAACAAAGACACCTGAAACTGTCTGAAGGGCCTTCTAAATCCCATCTGCATGTGTGTGGACATGGAAGAAATCTGAGATAGTGTGGATTGAACAAACAGGATGATAGCTTTGTATACACAGGTTGGACACATCATAAACCTTTCAGTATGCCGTGTGTTTGTTAAATGCTGTGGGAAATGTTGTGTCCCGGTTTTAATAGCTCACAGAAAAGTTGTTCATTATACAAAACAAAAGGGGCAAAGTAAATCTAATTCGTCAATAACTTTGCAATGGCTTGATACATGGCTTTGTATTGCTTGGTCTCACATTGCGGACAAGGATCCAGGACTATTTATACCTGAGAACAGGTGGAGACAATAAAGGGAGGTGTAGATGCTTAAGATGGTGTGAAAACATACCAGAAGTAAAAGGATCTGACATAAGAACAAGAGGAAATGACAGAGTGAATGATGAGACTTTAGATGCAATCGTGATAATCAAGATTACTATCATTGAAGCAGACAGAGTACAGGCTTTTGAAGAATACATGATGATGACTTTCTTTCTGCCGTTTCGTGTTGTAACAGCTGTGGTTACAACACGAGGAAAAACAAACCCCCTCCGAGTTCAGTATGCAACACATTTTTCTCCTCTCTCATTCTGTTTTCCTTTCACCCTCTCTGTCTTAGGTCTCTGCATCACCATCTATTATTTACATTTGAATGCAACAGATAACATGTGCACGCATGGACAAGGTCCAATCCCTTTTGGTGTGCCTATTTCAGTGCAATTTTGTTAATCTAAAACAAACGGGGCCAAATTCAGTACCCCTGGTCTCCTAGAATCAGAACACCGATAATATGCATGCCCACTCTGTATCTCTCTCTCTCTCTCTCTCTCTCACTGAGACCCTCTGTCTCCTTCACTTTTCTTACCCCTCGAATGCACCTTCTTGCGCTTCACTCAACAAGCCCAAAGAGGCAGAGGCAGGAGAGAAATGTTGGGCCATGTTTCAGAAGTTATTCCCCTGCCATCTCCCTACTCACACTCTCTGTCCTCTCCCACAGACGCAGTCTCTCCTGCCAACAACAGAATAACAGCTATGAGCGTGTTTCCAGCAGCTCTTCCATTATTTAAACAAATGTATGACCATATTGTGCTAGTTAGGTTCACAGTGATACTGCTATGCATGTAAAATGGGGTCATTTGTGGTCATTTCATGTGTTGACAACACACACAAACACACACCCAGGGTCAATTGAAGCGCACACACGACAGATGTAAACTGAAATAGCACTGCTGTTAGTTCACCTTCTCCAGCCAAGAGTGGCTGCACGTCTGGAACGTCACAGGCCAGCAGGACTGACCAAAGCCTGGGGTGAGGGAGTGCAGACCATGGGCATCCAGTGGAAAACCAAGAAAGAGGAAGACACATTTTACACTGGTGGTTGTTAAGCCTGTTTTTAGAAACGCCCAGTCTTTAGTTGGAAGCCCAAGAACAAAGAGAGAAATCTTCAATTCACAATTGCATGGTTTATTACGGTCACATGGAAAGTAAAGCAGTGCTAGGCCCAGCGCTAGGCTCAGAGTGACAGAGCTCTCGGAAGATCTCAGTGAGCCCCGATGTCCAGAAGTGGTTCATATTTATCTTCTTGGGGTGGGCCTGCCCTGTACAGAGATTGGACTTACACGTGACCGACTGGAATTGGGAGATGGTGGGGGTGGACTAATTGGCCAGTTGAGAGACCTGCTGCTGGTATCGAAAAAGGATAATTTAGGCGGACATCCTGTTGGAAGGGTTTTATGGCCTAAATGCTTGGTCACCATGGGAACCCTTGGCATACTCTGCTGTGTTTTAAGGTCTGGACTTTGCTCTGTAAGGTGCATTGAGATACAGAATGCTGTGATTTGGTGTTAAACAGATCACATTTAATTAAAGAAGATACACCAACCATTGGATATAACTACTTTTGTCCCTCATACATTTATCAGCATTTGAATAAACAAGATAATGAATACTTTTAGTCTGACACTTATTTGTATACCAGCAAAAAACATGTGACTCGAAAAGAAAATAAAAACATAGAAAAAAAATTATAACATTTTCTGGAAATTAAAAACATAAAACGCTGCTAATAAATATAAAATCATTTACTAGGACCAAAAACGGTGCACTTTAGCTTATTTAATTCATTTGGAAAAGGCTAAGGGGCACATTGGCAACTTTTTTCCACATTAACAGGACCACATTCATTACTCTTCAGTATTTTTTGGTGCTTTCACTTGACTTTCCACAGCAGTAAAGAAGCCATGAGGAGTAACGTGTGAAAGAAAGAACAAGGAGTTCAAAAGAGTTGCTCTTATTCCGTAATTCAACAAATTGCTTTTGGGCACACAACAAAGTTCACCTTCACAATATCAGCTTTGTGATTCAGCATGGTTCAGCTTGTGTCCTGCCTGAATAAAGATGAAGCCAGTTTAAAAGACTTAGGCTTGTGATTAAGAGTCTCACAAGTTTGATTGTAAATGTGCCCATGAGACAGGCACTTAACCACAACAGTATCTGTGTAAATGCATGGTCGGATTTTTTTTGAGAGGCGGCGCCTGTGTTCAATCAGTTTGAACTGGCGTGGCTGCAATCTTGCATATCTCACCTCGCTGACGTGACCCCTCTGGACCCCCCGGCCCACTTGTGTTTACACCATGGTGTCAACATCTGTGTACATTTCACCCAAACAAAGCTGGGGGGAGTGCTCCGCAGCGCTGTGATTAAGGTGGGCGTCTGCTGTAAAGCTGACAGAAGAGGAGAGAGAGAGAGAGAGAGAGAGAGAGAGAGAGGGACCCTCTTAACCTCAATTCATACTCGACACGCACACACATACACACTTTGATCTGGAAGATTGAAAACACTCACACCCTTCTTTACCCACCCACACCTCTCCTTTTTCTTTAGCCTTTTTTCACACCCTTTATGTAAGTGACATCTAAAGTGGTTTAAAGGATAAAATACAAACACAATCATGCACACGCTAAATGGTAAACAATAAAACCACTAGTGCTATGAGTGGTTGTTTTTCCTTTGTCATAGTTACTACACATCAGTAAACATTTGGGTCAACCTTTACTGACTGTAATGTGGTACATTTTATTTAACTGGAAAGAAATGTTAGTGTGTAGTTAAATTTTATTAAAAAACATATAAACTCACCTGTATAAGTTCAAGTGAAACTTATTGAAATATGATATCCTTTAAACTATTTATAAGTAGTGCAGTTTGTTTGTGTTCAGGTGAAGCCTAATTGACTAATAATAAAAATACCAATATGATATGGTTAGATACAGATTTGTACCTTTTTGGCCATATATATCTGTTATAAATAACTACAGAAATGGATTTGTTAGCACTAGCAATTGTACTTCATTTTTTCATCTTTCTTTTGGTTGTGTCCTGTCTGCAAATGTCTCACACACACTAGAAGTCAGTTCTAACCGGCTTGTGCTTCAATGTTGTGGGGACAGCAAAAAAGTGAGTGTGCTACTGTTCTCATAATGTTGGTATGCAAACGGATAAAATGTTGACCGATAGGTCTGGTAAAAACCAACGCACACACACACACACATAAAGATTGTAGACAAGTAAGACACACCCTTAGGCAATGGCTATATGTAATGAACGTACCATTACTCTTGCTGTAATAACTTTTTGCTGGTGGTTATGAGGTCCTGTCAAAATCTGTATCTACTTAGGTTTGCTATTACAGCACAATTCCTAAAAAGTGTAACTCCTGTGTGTGTGCTTAAATGAAAATATTGTTTTAATGTAACGTACATTCCCCCGAAGTGTGTGATGTATGACTATTAAGGGCACAGCAAGTCAGAGTTAAAAGGTCATTCTGAGAGTTACACGGTTGTTCAAGGCCACACAGTGCTGTACATCTAGCTTGATTCCCACGACAGGGGGATGCTGTGTTTATTCAAAATGCTACTTTGGCTGAGAGTTGGACCACAAAAACTAAACTTTAAATTTTCCCAGTTCACAGTAAGATTTTGTACATACTTTTATACAACAAATATATGGGTGAATGCAAGAAGCTGAGGGATAAGGAACGTGGGTAAAACATTTGATGTCTTTGATCTCAAGGACATCTTAATTTGGTCATTGTACACAAGAATAGGATTTATACTTATTTAAACTGTGTTGACAAGTTAAAATGGTGTCTTTGTCAGCAAGACAACATTTATAAATGCCTGAAACCCTAATGACAGAGTTCAGATACCAAAATGAAAAAGTAAAAGAAGATTATTTTTATTGGGCCCTCTGACACCTTTGTTTAAATATTATATTGGCTATTTCCAACCAAAGTAATTAAAGAGCCTTGTGTCTTTGCACTTGCTCGTTCCTGTAATTACAGACTTCATAGAAGATTTCCATCTATACCGAACATAAGGCCACAAAGCTTTAGTTAGACATACACACACTGCTTAATTCCAAGTCCAGTAATTAACACAAGAAAATGGAGAAGGAAAGCCCAAAGCAGAATGATGGCAATGCTAAAATAAATAGAAATTCGATTTTTTACTTGAAAGACATGAGGATAAGTCTTCCATTGAATTGTATTTATCCAGTGTTCAATACCTCAGTGCTTTCTTTGAGAACTCACAAACTCAAGCTGTGTCCCAAATCTAGCCTCCTTCAGAGGCATTTAAAGGCCTGCAGTTAAAGGTGCTACAGAGCAACAAAGGATCCGACAGGTTGATCCTCCGCAACCCCACATGTCACAGAATTCATTGCGTGCCAGAGAAAAAAACTCGAAACTAAAGTTTTGAAATGGGATAATGGCAGAATATACTTTTATCAATATTCAACTTGATTGAACAGTTAACGTTATGAATGGTATATATCCTATGGCCCATAAAACGTATTTGTTAGAATATTTCTGAAACTCTACATAGACCAGACTTATTCTGGTCCAGCCTGCATCAGCCACGCAGACAAGGTACTATTTTATTTTACATTTGTATTTACAAGATACAAGTTAGAGAGCAGACTGGACAAAAACAAGGACACCCTTTCCTGAATGACTTGCACAGATATTAGCGGTGGGAATTTTTGGGAATCACACAATTTATTCATGTAACAAACAATTTCCTGATTCAATAGTATTCCAATGAAATTCAATATGAACCATAACTGGCAGCTCAGCTAATTGGTGAGCGACTGAAAGAAAATAAGATGAGTATGTCGCTTCTTTTTTATTTTCCAATTAAGTTGACTTCAGAACTCTAGGAGCATGCTATAGTCTATGATGTGTTTAAGAATAAGACATTAAAGCACCATTGACTGACTTACTCGATTGAATAACGAGTGTTCGAGGGTAAGACTGAAGGTTTCTTGAAGTGCTGCATTATGTCCCAGTAAGTCGACCTTGCTTGTTAGTTTTGGTGTTTTGTGCTCTACATTCTCTGGGTCAGGGTGCTTTTAAACTTGTGATGCTAAATATAAGTTATTAAAAAGGTTGGGTAATCAAAAAGGAACCCAAATGATCAACCTAATTTAGGGAGAGTATAAAATCAAATCTATTTAGAATCTTAGTTCGAACAATATTTGAAGGCTTGCTCATAGAAATGAATTTATGAATCTTTTTTAAGAAGCTGCAAACGCAGAAACTTATTGTTAATATCTGCAGAAATGGAAAATCCCTTTATTGGCCCATCCTGCCAAAGTTCCACAGAGCTAAAAACTGCCATGGTTCCTCTTTGTTCCAATTACCTGCTGACATTAAATGCAATGAGTTCCCGATAAGGAAAGAAAAACCTTAAAATGCAGAAAATTTTAGTTTGTCCCATCCAACAAAGACAGATGTCTCCTGTGTGTGTATTTCATTGCTTACATTTCAACATTTTCTGTCTCAAAAGTGTGTCCTTCCAGCTTCAGTTTGATTTATTTTGTTAGCCTCTGCCAATTGCTTTCCCCTTTGGTCTATATCCTGTGTCCCATTTCCAAAAATTCCTCTAGTCAGTTTTGCTTTTTACCAGACATTTATTGTAATTAGTTTGTTCTGAATTGATGTTCTTGGTCAAAGAAAGGTTAAATGCATTTTCGGGGGGAAAAAATGTAAGCCAGTGCGATTGGACCAGAATCACACCTGCAGCATGGGAACAATCAGACAGGGTTGGGTTGCGTTCCTGACCCAACAGAACAGTTCTGGCTTGCAGCAGAGGAGATAAATCAAACACACCCCACCCACCCTGTCAGCTACAGGACGTCTAGCCTGTTTGGTTTTGGAAAGCTCTAAAGAAGATAATCTTGTATTCTTGTTGAATCTATAGTTACACAGCACATAACAAGCATGTTTAATTGTCTTACAATGCAGCTATGGGGAATCTTTGGTTTTGAATGGCTAGAGAGAGTATGCTTTATTTGTGAGCACACGGCTGACAAAAACTGGCAGCACACTGGCTGATTGCACAACTAAGTCAACTGGCCCAAGAATGAAACTCATTCCTGAAATAAAAGCTGGAGGATAGACTCCAACATGTGCAGTAATTAAAAAGGAACTTTAATCAGCCTCCACATATGGATTTGTATTTTGATAAACATGTTTCATTTCTCACAGACAGACAATATCCGAAATTTTCGTTCACAGCAATCACAATTTCCAAAAGTGGCGGCAGTAAGTAATAAGACTTCATGCCGTGCTTGTTGCTGACCACGCTGCATTCTGTGTGATTTATAGCGGGGGTTGTTTGCCATGAGGCCAACAAAAACCACCAAAGCAGACTAGCTCGAGGAGCAAGTGGGTGGGAGAGACGGCAGGGGACATTTTCCTTAACTGAATGATTAGTATGTTGCAGTGCAGTCGGGGCACTTTCTCACAGGGACTGTAAGATTGAAAATATTAAAGGTTGTGATATATGCTCAAGAAGAAATATACATGCACATAACTAGAAACCTTCATTATCATGCATCAAATGCATTACAAACTTCAGAACACCTTTTGAGCTGAGTATACAATATATGAAATATATAAACACATATATACATACAGTATATAGTTGGATATATTTAGTTATAAGAGATACACATGGAACATTTCTCAACAAAACCACAAACTTAGATTTTCACTCAACTAGTCCTTGAATTGACTTAATGTCCCACAGAAATACTTCAGGGTCATACTCCAGGCTTTGGATGCTTTGGCTCTTAGCAACACATTGCATGTAATTATAATAATAAACTCACATATTCGCGGAAGCAATTAATTTCCATTTGTTTCTGCAAGGTTAGTTGTGTAATCTATCACAACAAACATAGTCAAACAGAGTTTTTGTGCATTATTATAATGAAGTCACATCTGAAGTCAGGCAGTACCGTATTACACAAGTCAGGCAAGTTTCAAAGAAGTGCTTATTGACGGTCTTATCATGAAAAACTAACGGAGACCAATGGATAACTTGTAGGTTATAGGAAGATTACATCTTACTCTGGAATATCTGGAAAGTATCAAAAACAATGTTAAGTCTTGAGGTCATGACAACATTTTGGAATTGTCTAAAAAGCCTGCATATAATGAGTGAGTCAGTCATTTTAACTACACAAGCTATGTTTGAATATACACACTTAGTTCCACTTAAATCTATTTCCAGAATATTTCAGCCCTTTTTGGTTTGGGCTTAACGGAGAGTCTCCCAGAGGTCGCCTGCTGGTTTCCTATATTAACCATCTAGACACGGGAACACAGGATTTCACCCTAATATCATCATTTTCACAGCAGGAACATAAATCAACCAAAAACCTCTCAATGCATCTTTTGTCATACAGGCTAATGGCTAGCTGGGTCATACGTGAACAGGGCTGCTCAGTCAGCATTACACATCTTCAAGAATTGTCTGTAAAACATTACCAGGCATGGAGTCATCATCCATTTCTGTGCAAAATGTCAATGTGTTTTCGTAGGTTGGTGAGAGCAGGGGAACTGCAGCTTAGCCAGAACATCAGCCAGATGAGCTATGGATTAAAATACCATATGGAAAACATTTGGCAATCTAGTAATCTCATACTTAATCGGGGGTCAGCATTTTAATAGTTGGTGAGGCAAGGAATATTTCCTTGACTGGATATAAATATACATTTGTGCACGCTGATTCACTCACACAAACACACAAACGCAACACCCGCTGTAAGCTTGCATGCATGTGGCAGTGATCTGGAACCCCAATTAGCAGAGGATGGCGGTGGAAGGAATAGGAGGGTGAAATTGGACCAGAGGTTCCTCTGATTGAGGGGAAATGGGAAACACATTTCAAGAAACAATCTGCCCTCTAGCCTTACACACACACACACCCACCCACCCACCCACACACACACACACACACACACACCTACACACACACACACACACACACACACACTTGCAAAATGATGGTTTGTGGATCAGAAATAAAATATCCCTGAGTTGGCCTACTTCGTGGTGCATATCTGTCGCCTGTGATTATGGCCTACAGTGACTGGTTGCCAATATCCGTTGGTCTGAAAAAATGCGAATGAATCACTGACTAATCACATTTGGATTACTCACTCTTGCCTTTCTTTCTGTGCTCTGCACTCTCAAAGTGCTTAGATGATGAATGTTATTTGCTTCTTTAGTTAGCCAGGCCTTTTGTGTCCCTGAAGGGGGCAACGGAGTGATGTGTTAGCACATCAAATCGAAAAAATAAGCCCGCAAATACATGGCATGATTTAAAATATTTGTGTAACATAACAATCAAAAACATAAGATTAAAATCTAGAATAAGCTCTATAGCAGGGGTTCTGAACAAGGGTGGTAGCTGGTTAACATGGTAGTTACTGGGAGTTTAGCTAAAACGGCCCGTTGCACTTTAACATCATTTGATAAATGTATGCTTGGACACAGGCACACATAATGCTATAATCTGATGTGTATACAATTCGTTTTTATAGAATATATAAAGTCTCTTTGTGATCTTCAAAGATGCTGGTAAACATAACAAGCTACTTCTGTCCCCAAGGTTCCAGACTTTCTGCTCCTCCTAAGCATGTCCTGACACTAATTTGACATGACTGTGGAGATGTATTTTCTGGGTTCTGCTGAACTGCATTGATAGTGTTATACAAACAGAAAGTGACTGAGGTGGTGTAATATAACCTTGTCTTTTTTCTTTGCCTAATTGTTGAATCAGCAGCGCTGTTAAACCAAACAACAATTACTTTGAAGTATACTGATGTCTATCACTTTAATCTCCTAAATTAGCTTTAGGGAAGCTTCTTCTTTCACATGACAGAATGAATATAAATGTAGATGGGAATAAGACCCTAACACAGGTCACACATTTTACAGATTGATGGAACCAAACCACTGAGAAACAAGTCAGCAATACTGATCAAATAGTGACTACCATATGAGGTTAGGTTCTGTAGCTTATTAAAAAAATCCAGGTGTCACTCCCCATTTGATTTCCTTTCAGGGACAAGGAGCCCTAAAGCTACCACCTCAAGTGTCCTCCAGACTCAACGTTCCCACCAGGACAAAGCAGACAAATTCCAGGCTTTGTGCTGTTCACATAAAATAAACCCCCTTTCCCAGTGAACAGGTCAGCAGCACCAGAAAAGAATCCTGCTAAAGCATGTTTAGGATGGGCTGCTTCCAGGCATGGAGGCTACTAAATCTCACACACTATCACCAGCTGGGAGACTTCCACACAGTCATACAGTCTCTCGCCAGGGCCTCCTGTCACACATTGGCAAATTCTAATCTGCATTCAATTATTGTTTTTGTTTGGTAACACAGAGAGCATTCTCATACATAATTATCTGTCAGTCTGCAATTGTAACATAAGAGCACCCTACAACTCTAGTTGACTTGCGACGGTTTTGTGCTGCCCCGTGAAAAGCTGTTTGTACTGTAATGCTAAAGTGACAAACTCTATTATCACTCCCCATGATGCCTTCGTGCTTTTCCCAGTTACTCACAGCAACCAGCTGTCAGTCACACATGACTGGCAGACAGGACGTTTTTCTGTTTGTATAGCTAAGGGTCTATAATGGTTTCTGCTTTTATGGCAATGCAAGGTCCAATAATGTCTTCACACTGGTCATTCTGTCTGAGATTGAAATGCCTTTCATTGACTATGTTAAAGACTTGCTCTCTATAACAAAAACTGTCACTTAATTGTTTTGTAAAGGACTAAGTTGTTTGTCTGTTCCCATTCAAAATGTAACATCATCCATTGCTTTGGATTTGAATAAAGACCTTTTGCACATAGGAATTGTATCTCCTAAACTAATGAACTTGTATGGATGTCAGTTTGGTGCCAATATTTGACACTGTCTGATTTGGTTTGGAAAGGTTTTCATCAACCTGAAAAGGTCAAAGATAATTTGTGACTTGCAGGGAACATCCTCAAAGTCACTTAAGATAATTAGTTCAAGAAAACAAACTATAATGTTGAAAGTAAATGACATTTGAAGTAAAAGTTATATAAAATAGCCTATAACATATTCATTACCACATAAAGTTGAATGTCGATGAATAAGGTGCAGCCCTTTTGTCTGTTCAAATATGTAAATAATAGAAATGAATCTCGAGATATGGAGATAAAATGTAGGGCAGACATCAAATTCAGCCACAAGCTCTTAATAAATGAATTATAATCCACATATTTTAGATGCATCATTGATGCTTTTATAGATGTTTTTAATCGTATAAATCATGAGGGTCACAGTGCCATATTTTCATCTTGACCAGAAAAAGTTCTATTTCTTAGCATTATATTCAGCTCGAGACCTGAGTTGGCACAGTAAGCACTTGGACTTATAGTTTGCATGCAACAATGCAAACATCCATCCTTGGATGATGTTTGGCCGACAACTCAGACACCTGATTGATTTGGGGTTGGGTGTCATCGAAGAGAAAGTAAATGGTGGGTTGGTTGCTGGGTTTGCAACCACCATCAGAAGTATCCAACGCTTTGGGCCGCAACTCAATGACCAAATCTGCTGAACAGCCAAAACACTGCTATGGTCAACAAGCTAATGCCACCCCATTATAGCAGGACAGAGGGTAGCTTCATGGCGGGTGGGACCCAAAACCTGAAACAGATTATTATACTAGAGATGGTGGGGGAAACAGGGTTAATGTATAAAGTGCAACTAGAGAGGGGGGGGGGGGGAAGAGAAGGTCTTGCCCCTGAACTTTCTTTAACTGTGTACAGGCCACTTGCCGGGGGGGGAAGAGAAGGTCTTGCCCCTGAACTTTCTTTAACTGTGTACAGGCCACTTGCCACAGCCAAGAACCACAGACCCACAGCAAAACAACGAGAGACATAAGGGAAAGCCTACACTGTATTGTGTTCCTGCTCCCAACATGGACATTAAGTGAGGCACACTTAAATCTTAATTTTAAACCTCGCCACACATGGAATTAAATGCAAGTTATATAGTTTAATAATCATCTAGAGCCTTATTTCACCCATAAACTCACACATTTTCTTTTTGAGGAGACTCAATGCCTCCATTCAGTTCCAGCATAGAAAAGAAATGCATTTTTATAGCCTATTGTCTGAGATATTGTGTCCTTGGAGTGAAGATATTCCAGAAAATATTGCTATTTGTTCCACATAAGCGAAAACAGCCGGCCTTCTGAAGGTTTCAGGAAAAAACTGTTTCACTTCACTCTGCTAGTTTTTTTTTTATGGCATATGACTTGATGGTTTTTTAGCTTGTACTTTTAGTTTTTTGTATGTCCCCAACTTTAGATAACTGAGTACAAGTATCTCTTCAATAATTTGATGTCTACATCTAGTTTAATGTAGAGACAGACACAAAGAAAAATAAATCTTTCCACTTACTCCTAATCAGAGAGTGGGAAAAAAGGGGGAACCTCAATTTTATTCAGAAAACTAAGTGGATTTTTTAACCCTCAAAGGATTTAGAGGGTTGGGCAAAATAGAATATAGCAACCCATTCATACCCGCACATACAGTAATGAGTGACAGTGATAGGGATTTTCATTTAAGACGGCCGCTTAATGACCGGGAATGGCCGTGATTTGCAACATCCTAAATTCCTAGAGAGAGAAACAGGAAGCTCAGCTTCTGGCGTGATGTCTGTCTCAAGGTTCTTCTTATCTTTCTATCTTTTAATCTCCACTTCCTTTTTCAAAATAAGCCGGTCAGAGGCTGAATGTAGAATTTAGAGATTAATGAAGGGCACAATGAGATTTCGTCTATTGCTTGGGCTCTAATAAAGTCAATTTAATGTTGCTCACTGATGCATAGCCGTTTGTAGTCATGAAAAAATTGTTGTGTTGGAATGACCATTTAGAAAATGGATGGAAGATTATTTTTTTGATGCAGCATCGACATGGCAGCATTACAAGTCCTTTGACCTTGCCAGCATCACTAACAGATGGGAAATGGCACCTTTTATACCACGTCTCTGGTCTTCTAGATTGGACACTTCCATCAACAGGTGTCTTAAAAATATAAGCCCATGGATAATTACCATAGGCAGAACAATATAATATAACACACATTTATATATATATTTAACACAATTACCTGCATACTGATATTTAACCCCTCAGGATAAATAGATGAAATAATAATAATAATAATAAAGATCCACCTCTCCTATCCTGTCACTTGGTCCCTTCCCTTCATCTATTATTGCACGTACCAGGCATGACAAATAGATCAGTTTGTCACTGCATGAAGCCGTTTTGTTTAATGCAGTGGATCTACATTTAGGCCATAAGGCCTGGAGGTTACTTACTAGGGTGGTGGATTATCAAAGACAGAAAAACGTTCATATAAACTTGCATTTTCCTTTCCTTTTATAATTAATTATTAGATTACATCCATGTCCAGATGTTTTAGGAAAATAACATGGGTGTTAAGACCATAGCAAATCACAAATACAGCCACTGCGCTGTTCTGCATACAAGTATGGCCTCATGTTAATAGAAGTCCTGTTCCCGAAGACTGACAACTTTAAATCTTAGCACAATTGGAAACCCCTGGTCTGACATGTTCCCGATGACCCTCAGAGAAGCTTCTGTTCACTAACTATGACACAGTGCTTAAGTGGGCAAAGTGTCAAGAGTGTGCCAGTGTCAGTCTAGCACCCAGTCATAAGTCGATCATGACATTACCCATTTAAAACCACCCCCTACTGATGAGACTCTGCATTACAGTTCAAATGTTCAAATTCAATTCCTTTATTAAGGTTTGGCATTTCTTGCTGCACACCAGTGATGAAATCAACTACATCTGGAGTAGGTAGAAGGTAGTAGTAGTACTGTGATAGTACTAGAACAGTAGGAAATGCTCCCATCAGTCAAACCAGTTGTTATTCCTTGGTGAAATAATGGAACATCCCCTCATATTTAACAATACTGATGCCAGTAAAAATCAACATGGGGTAAAGTGGTAACATTAATTAACGAGATGCATAATGTCCTATTTTTTTCCTGAATGAAATTTAGTAATTTACCATGTACCAAGAACCCAGCAGCTATATATTTTCTACATTTGTTAAATGTAATGCAGAAGTGTGTACAGAATTTAATAAATAAACAAATTCATTAAAAGTGTGTCGGTATAATGGTACCATATTAGACATTTTCCACATGTTTTGTATGACATTACAACAACACTGTGAACTGATAGATTTCTGTTGCCATTTTAATGCCCAATCTCAGATTGTATTTAACAGGTCGTGACTGTTTTGAGAGGAATGCGTTTCAAGGACAAATCAAGTTTCTTTCTTTTTTCCTGGTTTTATGTCAGTCCAACTGCGAACAGTGAACTTTTAAACAGGGAGGAGAACTGCTCATCTGACGTCGCCATCTTGTTTCTTCCCCCGGCAGAACTCTACTTTCTCAGTCCGGCACCTGTCCCTGGCGAAAGGGTGGACACGACATCCATGTGGTCCGTTTGCCCATCACAACTTCAACAATGTGAGACTGTGTCAAAACAAAGACCACGATGCCTCATCTCCTCCTCCACTTCGCTCCTTCCCAAAAGCAAGCAGAGACAGCATGCAGGCCCAGTCATTGGATTTCCTTCTTCCTTTACCAAGAATTGCTACAAGGAAATTATTCTAGAGGTCATTTTAACTGAAGGCCCATTTTAACTTGTGGTACAACATATTTGACCTCAGTCATCCTGCAGATAAACTTGATGTGACTTTGAAATGAATGCGAAAGGAGTGAAATGTTAAAAGCTCCCACCTGCAACCAGGGTGTCAGCTAAACATTTTCTTAAGTTTAGAGAAGAAGCCACCCTCCTCTTTCTGCTCTTGCTGCTTTTCAGGTCCCCCTGCTGAACTGGTCTTCGCTCCAGATCCTGAAGTTCCACCACCCCCTTCTGGACAAAGACACACACTGTCAACTCAACTCCCAATACTTCATCTGGGGCCTGTACTACATAGCAGGATTCGCAGTAATAGAGATAGTTTGATCCTTTTATTTCGGTCCAAAAAACTAGTTTACTTCTTCACTAAGTAAAAATTCCATCAAACTTAATCTTCAACCGTAGTCTTCACTTGCATCATTAATTACGTCATTGTCACTAGGGTAGAGCAATTGTAAATGTTGATGTGTACACTGTATGTATTGGAATATATTGTATCTGTTATTGCACATACGATGCCTGACAAATAGCTGATTTTGTCACTGCATGAAGCCGTTTCGTCTCATGCAGTGGATCTACATTTAGACCATAATGCCTGGAGGTTACTTACCAGGGAGGTGGAATGTCAAAGACTGAAAAACTTTCATTTAAACTTCCTTTCCTTTTATAATTAGCTATTAGATTACATCCATGGTGTTAAGAGGATAGCAAATGTATTGTGCAAAATCATGAAAAACACAAATACAGCCACTGCACTCTCCGTTGGGACTAGTAAGTCCCTAGCTTCCTTCTTCACTAAGTAAATTATCACAGTAACTTATACTGAACCACAAACCGTATGCTTCTCCCTCTGGGTTTTATGGCAACAGATAATGAAAAACGGATTTTTAGAAAATCCTACTCGGGCAAAACGGAATAATTTGAACCCAGAACCACTTTAATAAATTTGAAGATGCAGCCTATTTACCTTTCTTTCATGCTATTCAAATACAAGTTACTTTATCTGTATCTCTGTTTTACCTTCCCATTTGCTTTTTAAATTGTCTCCACCCCTTATTGTTTGAATGATCTCTTGTTTTAATATTTAGTTTTTGATGATTTTATATTTACTGATGAAAAGCACATTTAGCCCTTTGTGTAATAAAGGTGCTTCAACGCAAGTTTACCAATTTGCCCAAGACGCACTAAGCACTCTGGCTTGCCTTTTACTTACACAAAAAAGTAATCATTTGTCCTCAAAAAAGCGCAACATTTTGCACCAACCTTTCTTTTCTTTATGATTGCAATGTTGTTGATATTATAACCAGGGTTGCACGTAACTGGTGCTGGCATGCATGCACAGCATCCGATAGGTACACCGGAGCATTGGAACTCCCCCTCTCCGTCAGCACACACATTCTGGTCTGGTTGTGGTGTGGGGATTCCCTTAGTCTACTTTGCAGCTATGAGTTCTCTTTTAGGTGTGTTTTTAAATGTGCGTGCAGCTTGCAGTATTTGGGTCTGTAGTTGTAAAATATGACACCACGCTCCTATTCTTCTCTGCCATCCTGCAGCCAGCAGTGTGCTGCTGAGTGACCTGACTGCACACAAATCACAGCATACCAGGGGGGGAGGGGCAGAGTGAAGTGGGTGAGAGGAGCGGAGTTTGCACATGCACAACCACTGTGATCAAACTGTTTAGTACTGAACGCAGAGAAGAGAAGTATCGATCTCATCACCAATCCAAACACTGTCCGCTGAGGAGTGCGTATGTGCGTGGATCTTTATACTAAGCTGGAGTGATGTTTTTGTGTATATGGTGGGCCTGACCTGCAGAAGGACTGACTCCATTGACTGTTCCCTGAACATCCGTCTCCTCCTCAGCATAACTCAACAACAGAGAGCGCTGCCTTCGACTGAGCTTTCTGCAGGGAAGAAAAGACACAGAAACAATAAATCTACAGAAATAAAAACTCAATCATACGAAAATAACCATCGATCCACTTTCGTGATAATGCTAAGCTCAAACTACAAGTTGAGTTTTTTTAAATGGTCAGTGTGTCAGACTAGGGGATAATGGAGTCATTGATTATTGTTGTGTACTCGCCCACATGAGTTTATCTTCACTTATTCAGGCTATAAGCCTCACATTATGTTGACTGACATAATAAATATTTTGATTACAGGTAGTTATAAACACATGATCATTTTCTCAGAAAAATAACCAGTTTTCATTTTCCAAAATAACAATATGCAGTATGTATGTGCATCTTACTTGGGCATTCTGATCTTGATATGAACATAATGATCTCCGTAGCTGTTCATCCTACGGATACCTTTCCCCTGAAGTCGGATCACCTGATCAGGCTGACAACTGGAAGGGATCTGAAAACAAACAAAAACACTTTGGAACAGATATCTGACATTTTCTCCACTGAAACTTTGTGAGTGTGTAGTCACTTGGTAATGAAATGCAAAATCTTTTAACATTATTACCATAATCTTACCATAGAACAACAAAATAAACCTGAGGTGTATTGCTGTCTATTCTCATCCATTCTCTATGCAGTTCACTCACCATTATACTGATGGTTTCATAGAGGCCCTGTGCCTTAGCCGTGCCTCCCAGGATGGCTTGAGCTACAGAGATTGGTACATTAGAGTGGATGTCTGCTCCGTTGCGCTTGAACAATGAGCTCCCCTGGACCTGTAAAGGGACATTTTAACCAAACACTTCTTTGGTACATAAACTGAATGTTAGTGACTATTTCTACAATCCAATTATAACACAATATTTAATTTATGATTGAAATAAAAATACATTTGAATGTGACACGGCCTTGAACTGTACAAAATTACCCTGAATGTTATGAGGATTTCTCCTGTACCCACTGACATCCGAACTCTCTGACTGTCTTCCACACCTGTAAGAACACATCGGCTTAATTCATTTTGCTCAATGTATTTTTCATAATAATGAATTGCCCAAATTCAAGTGTAATACTTTTAACGCAGGAAAGCTTCATACGTTTATCACAAGATTACATAATAATCCCCAATGATCATTACGTTTAGCGTGTAGTTGATCAACACATTAGGGTTTAGTTAGTAAGGTTAATTTTAATTTCCTTCACTAGTTAGATTCCAGGATTGAAACCTACCAGCAGGCACAGGTACAGTGACTGTCCTCGTCTTCTTGCTCTGACCTGAACCTCTGCACATTATACACGGCGTAATTACAAAAGATCCCTTCCCACCACAGCGTCGACAGTTGCTGCGCATCATGAAGGGACTTGTGTTGAATACCTCCTGCACGGGGACGACACAGACTAATTTAAGGAGGAAATTCAACTGGGGCAAAAATTTGAGCCTGAAGAAGTTATACATGGCTCCGGTGATACTGCTAACAAATATCACACCTCGCTCTTAAACTCACCACGCCAGTGCCGTTGCAGTAGTGACACTGAGACACCCTGGTTCCCGGCTCATTGCCCTTTCCATTACACCTTTGGCAGATGTCATCTATGTTTACGAGTATCTCTTTATTCACTCCCTTCACTGCCTCTTCAAATGTAAGCTCCATCACAAACTACGGAAAGAGAAGAAATTGATGTACTTAAGTACACTTGAACTGTCACATTTCAGTGACCTGTTCTATTAATGTACAGATTTTTATCAAATTAACAGAAAACGGTTTTACATACTGTATATCTCAAAAATATACTGTTAAAAATCAAAACCAGCAGACACCATAGAGATGCAAGCTCATACCTCAGGCCTTTGTTCAAACATGCTATGGATATCTCCAAAGGCCATTCCTCCACCAAACTCTCCAAATATTTTTCTGAAGAGCTCCTCAGGATCTACATTGCTCCCCCCGGCTCTGTAGTATTGCTGCTGACCCGCCTCAGCTCGGCCTGGGTTGAAACCAGCTGCTCCGTATGTGTCATACTGCTTCCTTTTCACCTCATCACTCAGCACCTTAACACAAAAAGAGCACATTGAAATAACATTGTGTGACTTTGCTGCTTATCTTCCTTCTTGTACACCAGCGGCCCTCAACCTTTTGTGTGCCACAGACTGATTTAATATATTACAATATTTTCCAAGACCGGCAATCAAGGTGTGGCGGATAAATATGCCAAATAAAATGATAGACCCGCATAAAAACAAATATGCAACACGTGTGAAGACGCACAGACGGCTGTAATTGAGAGAGGATACGGCAATTTTACAGAAGAAAATATCTCTCAGTCTCTGATAATCAATCAAATGGAAATAACATGCGCAAAGGAGTCGTCGGCGGAGGCGCACCTGCGGAGGTCTGACCCGGGGGTTATAGGATCAGTGATCCGGCTCCCCCCTCACGGGCTCAAGACACTCTCTGAACACACTGTGTGTCCGCAGAGAGCAATCCGATACTTCGGTGTAATTACATTGAAAGGTTTAGACACCGAATATAAGACTTTTTCAGTTTTTCTTTCAAGGAAAAAAAAAAAAAAACCCTGACTGTGTCGGGTCAATATGGTACTAATCATTTTTTCTGTGCGGCCCAGTACCAAATGACTCATGGATCGGTACTGGTCCGGGGCCCGGTAGTTGGGGACCACTGACACAACTGGAGGGGTCATTAGGTAGTATGACTTGTACCTCATAGGCTTCAGCCAGTTTGGCAAACTTCTCTTTGGCTTCTGGGTCATCTGGGTTGGTATCTGGGTGGTACTTCTTTGCCAACTGGTAAGCGAGGATTTAACATTTATAAGAATGAAAGAATTAAAAGAAGGAAGACTGCTTTCCTAAGGTTTACACACAAGCTACTTTTCTAAGACTAAAAATGACTAGGCCGCCTGATTTTGCTGCTTCATAAAATATGGGCTTTGACATGCGCCTCTGACCTGATAGTAAGCCTTTTTAATGTCCTTTTGTGAGGCAGTACGGGACACGCCCAAGGTTTCATAGAGGTCCTGCTTGTTTTCGAGCCTGCTGCTGGTGTGGAGTGAGTGGCAGGTGGTGAAATGGGGAAATCTCAGTCCTGCAGAGAAGATTAAAAAAAGACAACCTTTTACATTAGGAGCACTAGAGATGCTGATGAAATATCAGAAATATGAAAAACAGCAAGCTGTTGTCTAGCTATATACCCTCACCAGATCATACGCTTTGGTGTGGTGGGATTCAATTCAATTCTATTCTATTATCAGTTCAGAAGCTGCTCCTTATGGTTACTATTAAGTTGTAAAACAATTATTCCTTGTTTTTGGGTTTTTTTTCCTCCACTACATTTACAGCAACAAGGACATATATTTAAATTGTTGATTTTGCTTAAATGGTTAACAGAAACATCATTATCACATCCCTTAACTTAAAATGACAGGCACTCTTGAAAACAGCATGAAACACAATGACAAACAAGGCACATACCTATAATTGGGGATACTAATGACGACAACGCGTAGACATGAAAATAATGCACAGCATATAGACATCCATTACACTGCCACAGTAAGTTGACATTGGCAGCCAAGTGACAGGTCACGTGACAAACTTTTGACTGTTATGCTAACATGCCGCTAACTCGCCTGTCACTCCCCCTGATGTCACGACGTTCCCGTGTCTCCAGGCTCTCCGGCCGGCCGCGGTTTCTCCGCTGTGGCCCCGCGATGTCGCCGCGTTGTAAACTCCAGCATGTCTGCCAGAGACGAGGGCAAAACGACCGTTGCGTGGTCTAGAGGACACTGACCAGTGTGCACACAGACGGCCCGCCAAGGACGCCATCTTCGTGTTAGTGCCGGTGTCAGAGCTGCTACACTTCTCCTTCTTGTGTTTTTAAGGGAACGTGGCACCAGCGTCAAGGCGCATTATCGCCACCTAGTGTGTTGGAGAGTGTACACAGTAAAGAAATATGAACAGCTAAATTCTGTGAATTAGACCAGTTCCTTTTAAATAATTTGCCCTACCATCATTAATTACGTTCTTAAGGGTTAACTCAACTACAACCTCTAAGATCTATCTTTTTTATGTTTCTCTTTCTCGCCACAAAGTAAAATGACATGTTCCACAGACTCTAAAAGTGAAAGTCTTGAATGTGTCTGTCTTTTTCCCTCCCTTTAACATCCTGTTCATTAAACATCCACACATAAACAGGTAGTTCCCGGTCTGTCATTGAACCGACTTTAATGTGTTTTTATCTAGTTTTCTGCAAAGATTATAATTAATTTATGATGTTGAGCTGTTCATAATTATTCCATATTTCTACTGGTATATTCTATTCTTTTTTTCCTTACTGACAGCCAGAGGCATTGCAACGGGGCAGGCAAACTTGCCAATTTCATAGGGCCCCGAAAGAAGGCTGGTTACATTGGTCCACAGCAACAGAGACAGTAGGTGGCGTCACTGTGCTGTAGTGTAAATGATATACACTTCAGTTTAGTCATGGAATGTTTCAGTTTAAAAAAATAGTTAAGAAATTGATTGGCACCTGATAAGGGATCATAGCTATAATAATATATAATAAAAAAAATATATATTGCATACTTAGTCCCCTGAAGTAATGAGAGCTGGCTGTGGGTTCAAAGGTCACCAAAAGGGTGGCGGGACAAGAATTATATTAATCTGCATTTTATATGTTATATTTTATATGTAATATATGTTTTGTACAACTAAGTGATGAAAAACTCTCTTAATAGATAACACAATTTATCTTTTTGGTCAAAAGTTATCTCTCTTCATTTTTCATTAATTTCATCATTGAAATATGTTCACGGTACTCCACAAAAAACAACAGCATAAAGGAATAAACATACTTACTTTACATTTACATTCATATACTATTCACGACAATTACTTAGCATTACACTATTCATGGTACTTGCTCCAAAAGACAAATCAAGTCGCATCAATCCCAATACAACCTTACTTTACATTTGTTAAGCTAAAATTCTTCATTCGAGAGGAGGCCAAGTCCTAGGACAGTCTCACCCTTATGAGTTTTATTTTTTTTTTACAAAGTTATAACCACACCGTTAAACTGAAACCAAAATTTCTTTCATGTTTGATTAACTATGCAAAGGCTTGCATGACAGGGCAGAGTAGAACGATCAGACTTTCATGTCTCGAATTATCTTTTCGATCTTTACGAGGCAAACAATCTGAATGGATGTCAGTGTTTGTGACATGATGAAAGAGAAACTCATGCTCCTTTTCAGGTTCCCTACCATCTCTCTCTCTCATTCCCTGCTGTCTCCGGGGCAACTTTCAGAGCAGCATGCCAGCTGTGTTTGTCTGGGTGGAATGTATTACCAGAGGAGACTGCGATTTGCCACTCGGTAATGTTAATATAACTGTGAGCAACGATATTTATCTGAGAAAAGATGCCCTGACTGACAGTATCTGAATGCTAACACAGAAAAGTTCATTCTTTAATATTTGTGTGTGTGTGATTTATGATATCACGTTTTGGATATTTGAAAAATGACATGTCACTGATTTGTCTAAGCCATTGCTAACTATCATCTGGCCATTGCTTTTTAATCTCTCTGAAGGATCTTAGGTCAAGTGATCAGAACAGTGGGAGGTGGGGCAGAGGTGTCAGTCTTCACTCAACCACTCACACACGCACCATACACACACACACAGACACGCTCACACACACGCATGGACGGAAGCATGCACACACGCAAGCACGCACACACTGCATTGCTGGCCTGTGGTTGCAGTTTGTGTGTTGAGTTATGAGCAATGGTAATATCACTCCATATATAAGCCCTGCTGTCAGACCCCGGCACGGCTACTTCATACCTCAAGCCAAAACACAGACACATGAAGGAACAAAACAAAACTCATTCAGATTACTTCTGTGCAGCTTAAACAATAGCCCAATTGTGAGCCAAATACGTCAACATTTGATCTCAAGTCTGCTGATCACAACTACTAACTATTAAAGTGTGGCTACTGAGATTTCTCAATTCTGGATAGCTGAGTAACATTCAGCGTAACAACTATGATGCAGGTGTTTAACATTTTAAACTGATGAGTTTTGAATTAAGTTTATTCATGCAACCAAAAGTAAATCTATGATAACACCCTCTCTGCCACTGCATTATGTTGTAACTTACACCAGATTTTATCTGCTTGCTTCCTTCATGCTTCAGGATTTAAAACGAACAAATATTCCACTACTGATAAAGTGACTTGACCTAACTCCGCTTTACACTTTTTTACACTTACTTATTACACTTATTGGCTAAAGAGACGAGGGTGAGACAGAGAGTGCATGATTTCAAATCAAAAAGTAGTCCAGGCTTTTCATGAAAGCTGCATGAAAACTTTCTTCTCTCTCACTCACACTTTCTCCTACTGTTTGTTTTGACTAAAGAGTGGAGAAACATGAGATGTCCCCCCATTGAGTGATCTGCCATCCTTTTCCCACTGCCTCTGAGACATTTACACTTCACAAATAAACAAGAGGGAGACAGGAATAGACAACACATGATGCCTCCGGACCTAACCCTGTTACTGGTGGGTGTGCGTGTCTAGAGGACCATCTCGCAGCCAGAGGAGGTGGCTGGACCTCTCACAGTCGCATTTCAGAAACACACACAGCTGCTCTTATGGCTCGAGGGCAGAGCAAGTATCAACAGCCAGTGAGAGCGAGTGGAAGTGAAACGATATCCAACGTGACACTCCACACTCCCCTCTGTTATGGAGATGATGCAGCTGCTTTGGTTACAGACTGTGCTCCTGAGAGCGCTCACAGCATCTCTGTTTGGGTGTGCGTCTGCTCCCATACGGTGAGCTTTGTCTACTTGTGTACTATGTAAGTTAGAAAGACACGTTTGAATGTTATCATCGTCCCTACTAAAAGGGATGATGTGAAAGATGACTGCGAATCATTTATCACAATTTATTAAACAAATCTACAGTTTGATTACATTCTTCATGTCACAATTGATCTTTTACAAAGAGAAAAAAAAACTGTTAGTCGTACGTTTCTTTCAAACCTCATTGGTCTCCAAATGTTGAACACATTTTCACATCATAGTTAGCACATCCTTCACAACAGATCTGTGGAAGAAAAATGCAAATAATTGCAGCGCGTCACACATTTTTCAAATTTAGCCACCCAGCATGTTCTTCTACTACACAACTTCACAACTGGCTTGATTTGTTTCCTCTGTGTCTCTTATGAAGCATATTTCTGGGGAAATTGATGGATAACATTATGATGATTATGACGAGTATGATTATTATTGTTATTATTGTTATTATTATTACACAATTATAATTATATAATAATTGTAATTACTATAATAATTATTTGGCATCTTTTGCAGTTATTTAACCAGTAGTCAATGATTTCTCGCCACACGAGGGCAGTGCACCTGATGCTAAACTCAATATTGATATGCCCTGAACCCAAAAGGATTCATTAAGCTGAGAGAAACTGCAGATGTCTGTATTATCTGTTGGTTATTTATCATGAGCATTTTATCATCATGAATACCACCTTTGTAATTGTGCTAAGTGCAAGCACAGACAGAGGAATGGAAAACAAAGGTATGAATTAAGAGTCGAGTTGCCTCAAAACTGTTATTTTAAAGGTAAATAAAATGTCTAGTGTTGCCTAAAACACATTTCTTTGTCCATTGGTTTTAAAGCTACAAAATGAAACTTTCCCTTGAGGCTGCAAAGTGTCTTAAAGATCCCACCCTCATCAGGTGGCTAGGTTTCCACTGCACCACGTGTTGTTTTAACACTTTAAATGTCCAGACAGGTTGTGTAACATCACCAATTTACTACTCTATGTGGAAAACAGAAAAGAAAAGAAAAATGAATAAAGAAAACAGGTGGGCATCTTTTCTTGCATCTGTTTCACATCATATATCTGCATGGAGGTCTTATTCGCACACACCAGCTCTCCTCTATGGTGTGTTTATTTTTGCTGTTGTCTTTCATGTCCAGTGCTGAAGTTGAGAAAGCTGCAGTGGGGCTACTTTGCTGGGATTGGTAGTAAAAGAAAATAGATTGTATAACCACTGTGGTTTCTCCTCTGCTCCCTCTTCAGCATATTGCCTGAGCGCAGCAGAGAGAAAGGCAGCCTTTGTTTAGTTATATTAAGGCACTAATCTGTGGAGTCAACAGACGGAGGGTTTCTCTGCCCCTGCGGTTGTGCAGCAGCTGCCCTGTTTGGGTGATGGCTGCCATGGGGCTGGTCATAAATGTCTTTATGGTTTCCTCTAATTCTCCCCTACCAAGCCCAAGCCCGTTTGTGTGTATGAGTGCGAGTCCGTCTACATGTGTGTCTAACTGATGGATATCTGCAGTTTTAAATGAGGGGTCTCATCACTGTGAAGACCGTAGAGTTTTGGTCCAAAGCAAAATACAGGCAAAGAAGGAGGACGGAGGCAGACTGAATCAAATTAAAACTTGCGCGAAATATATACGGTCGAGTTAAACACAGCAATATAACAATGATGGCACATGTAGGGGCGAGAAGGCAGTATTTGTTTTAAAAACTCACCATTAACCAAATGTTAAAAGTTGCATAGCCTTACCTTCTCTTTGCAGCTGAAAGATGTGCTGGTAATAACAGGGATAGTTAATACAAAAAATAAAATGATGTCCAGGAAAAGGGCTCTTAGGGTTCAACAGTATCTTATTTACACCAGTAGTCTTTTGATTTATTTGTCATACCCATGCTCTTAGAAAACATGTAATTTAGCAACAGTGTTATATCACAAACAATAGGAGTCACTGGATATGATCCACAGTGCTAAGGACTGTCTGCTTAAAGTCATAAGTTCATTATTTTCATACATACAAAAAAGCCTCTCTAATATAATGAATAATAACTGACTGTGACAGTGTGATTTAAAACCATCTTACAGCTGAATCCAAAACAACTCCCTTTATCCTTGTTTCTGTTTTTATCCCTTTATCAAACCTTATCCCAATCCCGATCGCAGCCCTGAAACCATTTCGGGGCGTTGTGACGTCTTGTGGTTGGATGTTCAAAGCGTTTAACAGTGGGGCTCCCAGTTTGAGGAGAAGTGCATGTGGTTAGCCACTTGGTGGTTTCCATGGGGAAAACATTTTCATATTAACTGATAAAAGCTCTCAACAGATGGAACACACTCTATGTTTTTTTGTATATTTTGTGAACATGTGTTTTGCCTATCTGTGTATGTGCATGCATACATAGGATATATGAAACCATGTGTGGATCTAGAAGAGGCCACCCACTCACAGTCTTGTGGACTGGGCTTTTCCCAAGACTCATATTCAGCCCAAATGTATCCCGGCCAGCTGGACGGCTCTGCCTCGACCCTGGGAACATGCTGTACCTGCACTAATGAACACTAATGGGTTTTCGCAAATTGTTTTCATATAGGCCTCAAAATGCCAGTGAATTATAGGCTTCTTTTGAAATGCTATGTTCAGAAAAATCATGACACCGTGTTTAGTTTCAGCTCCGCCCAGCTTCATATCCATTACTTTTTACATTATGAGCTGCGGTCACTCCACTAAGCACGGTCTAGGTATGTCTACCTATCTATCTATTAATGCACTAGTTTTGAATGGGTTGAATGATGTATTTGTCTGTTAAATGTTATGAATAATGAATCCCTACCCCGGATAAAAGATTATTTAAATATAATCTTTACATCTTTAAAGCTTTATTTTCTGATGTTTCTATCCTTTGCAGCCTCAAGTTGTTTTTTGTTTATTGTGGCTGTCTGACCTTATGTATGTTACACATGTTGTTTTTGTGCCTGTGTAGTTTGGCTGCCTGACAATTACTGTTAGAAAAAGAGACCACAAACATTGACGTGTGGATTCATAATTATCTGGGCTGGTTTGACCCACCTCCTGCCTCAAGTCACTGCAGCAGTTACTGCTGAGCGTCAAATACTACCAGCATTGCAATTTGTAAAACTGATTTTGTGCTCGTGTGTGTGCCTAATTTGCGCCACTCCCATGCTTTCAACCGTCCATTTCACAGGAAGTCTCTATCTGCCCCATCAGCTCTCCAACAAAGAAGCCCTGCTGGTCTGCCTGAAGCTCTGGCCTGTGTGTTGCTTCATCACCACAACCTGGTCCAGCCCAGCGCTTCTGACACCCACCTCCCCTCAGGTGACAGTTGGACCATGCAGGCCAACTGAGTGTGGCCTCTGGCTACAGGTCAATAACCACCTCTTTGTTGACAGGGGAGGAGCTCATGACATAATGACAAAGGATAGGTTGAAAAAAAATGTAATTGTTAAAAAAAGAAAATTACATGTTAGGGGTGCCACGGAGGGCTAGATCAGCCCCAGTGCTGGAATTGGTGCAGAACCTAGATAATACCTGTTATATGTCCCAGGGATGGGTGTCACCATAGCAATATGTAGTCAATCTATAATAGGCAGGTGAAACACAAATAAAGAGAACACAGTGCACCTCGTTTTCCGACAGATTGTGCATGACATTGTTTTTATTACAACAGGAAACAGTTCCTAACATACTATGGACAGACTGGCACTTAAAGCTCTGTATTTTTTACATGCTTGTGAAATGTATGAACAAGACTGCTTCAGTTACACACACACACAAATATATACAATATATATGTATATATATATACATATATATATCAGGGGCCTTTCAGGAGCATTCTTTGGTTGTTAATATTTGCAAAATCACCACAGACACTCTTATCTTGCAACAAACTCCTTTCTCCTACAGATGGTATATGAAATGAAGCGGAAACGGAAAGGCTCCCCCACGCTGATTCCCCGCAGACAAGGACGTTCCACATCCCGATTACACCTCCAATGCACTGAACATTAATTCAGCTTAGTTTATTTCCAAATAATAATGGAAAAAATCTATACATCATGTAAATATTGCAATTACCATCCAAGTGTGGTAACCCTACACCTAGGGGGGGGCCACATAAGTCTCATCTTGGTGTCAGTGTCGTCTCCGCCTCCTTTTATTTTTTTCCTCCCCCCTCATCTCTCGACAGGGACCACCAAGGCTCCTTTTTATCTTTGAGAAAGTCATCTGACTTTGACAAGTTCACTTAAGTCTCATAGCGAATCGAGCGCGGGCTCCATTAGCGAGGGGTGAAAGATGTTTGCAGAGGGGAGTGGGGAGGTGGGAAGCGGTCGGAAACACAAGACTTGGCAGGATGTTACTTTCTCTGAGCTGTTTTGTCAACAGGTGAAGATGTAATTGCAAACTTGACTTATATTGTTCCTGTTTAAGTCTTCTCACCGCTCTCCGGCCTCTGTAAAGAACGGACATTTAAAGGGGATGGGGGGTGGAAGGAGGCTGTCAAGCCAGCCGATTGTGTGTTGATGTGAAAACATTGTTTTTGTGACATGGTTCAAACCAAGTCATACCCACAATTCCTTTTGTTTGGCCAAGTGTGAGAAAATGTGGAAAAAGGGATAGAAACGTATTTCCTTTTTCTTTAAAGGACAGAGATCATACAAGGGCTATTTTATTCACTGTATTAGCCTGATATTTTTTTTATACAAAAAAATATTTTCAATGTAGCATAAATTATGCAAATGACATTATCTTAAAAATGTCATCAGCAAACCAAGAAAGTTAAACATTTTTTGGAACCTCAGCCTTTAAGTGTATGAATTGCTGAGTCCTAGTCAGCTCATTATTTGAAACTTTGTTCAACATTGTAAAATTATTACAGACATTTTGGAAAAGCATAACACATGACCTTAAATTAGTACTACAAGAAATGTAAGAAATGTACTATTATGTTATGCAAAACTGCCAAAAAGCCTTTAAAGTCAGGAGCTCTGGAACTTTATTCATAATAATGTGGATAACATTCTCGTATTTTATCTGAGCAGTTTTTATCTGATAAAACTTTTTTTTTCATTACTATTAAAATAATAACTTCATCATTATTTATTTATTGTCTTGCATATTGTTAAGCCTCTGGGGTTTTTTTTAACCTTTTTTTGTCCTTTACATTAAAGCTTATTATGAGTAAACCTTTTTGCAGCAGACATAAATTACAGTACATTTACGTACATTTAAAAGCTACAATAAGTAGATAAGTACAATAGTGTAAGCAGTTGATCCTTTCGCCCCCTGGACTAAATCAGCTCACAGCTGAATTTCTATCTTCCTCTAATTTACAGTCCTGCTCAAAAAAATAATGTCCATAATAAAT
This sequence comes from Colistium nudipinnis, assembly GCA_016785305.1. Taxonomy (NCBI): domain Eukaryota; kingdom Metazoa; phylum Chordata; class Actinopteri; order Pleuronectiformes; family Rhombosoleidae; genus Colistium; species Colistium nudipinnis. The sequence goes on from JAFBJU010000413.1 coordinate 1,875,343, forward strand.
TCTAATTATCAAGACACTCATAAACCAGCCACAGATGTGTGGAAGTGAGGTTGACTGGAGATGAGAGAGGAATTTAAGTGAAGATACATTTTGGTAGGAGGAGAAGAATATATGAGGATGAAGGAGTTCAATGAAGATCGAGGATGAGATAAGATGGATGAGAAAGACAACATGAATGGAGAATCAGAATTATCTGATTCAGAATAAGACTGTAATCATTTCCTTACAACCAGTCAGTACTTCATCTAAATCTTTCATAACCTCTAGGTGATCTCTGCTTTCAAGGACATGAATTATTTGTTTGACAAAAAATATTGTATTACTCATTACAGCCAGTTCTTTTTACTTAGTTCAACTTTACTGAACTCTTCAGTGTCCAGTCTATATCTTTTCATGTATTAAACATCAGTTGCCGTTCAGTTCATACCGGAACCACCATTGCCAGTACGTGACGTTTCCTTTCGTTGTTTTACGTCCGCACCAGCCAATGTGGCAACTTCCATCCATACACTAGAAAAGCAATGAGAGGTTGAGTACAGAGAGGGCTCTTGGGGTATGGCTAGAATCCCAGGTTCGCATCTGTGCAGGACTTACGGTACAAGGCACCTGAATGTCTGAATGCATGTCAAGTCATAACCTGGCATCATCATCCTCTGCTCACACAGACAAGAATCCCATCAAAGCCTTTCATAAAAGGACCTGACAGAACATCTTCTGCTCTCTTTGTGGTTTTACTCCATTGTTAATTTGCAATTTGTTTGAGGCGTTTGAGGAAGAGTCTCTACATTTTTATCCAAAATATATATTTTTTTTTTCTAAAAACTTTTCAGCACTTTAAAGAAATCCTAAACGTTGTACATACAGGTTACAAAAATCATAAGCAAAGCTTAAACTGAAACTTTATAGATTATCAATAAGTCAATACCTACAATGACTCACTTTTGGGATTTCCATCAGTTGATTTTTTTTTAATCGCTGTAAGCTCCTAACAGTCATATATTTTGTAGCAGTCCCAAGTGTCTGTGTGTGTGTTCCCCACCTTTGCTTTACACCCTACATTCACGAACACACGTTCTAACTGTTCCTCCGAAGTCTCCTGGTACCAATACTCCTCTGGCTTCAGAGACAGTGAAACACGTTGCTCTTTAGTTCCCCACTGTCTGATCCCACATATTGTTCTTCTCTCATCCGGAAGACAAAAGGCAAGGGCCAAGTGAGAGACTAAGTTGAACAAAGAAAAAACGTGCAAAGAACAAAGTAAGAGAGAGTGAGAGAGAGGGAAAGAAAGAGAGAGAGGGAGCACTGGGAGTGTGCCAATAGGAAAACAAGGCAGAAATCCCCTTTTGCCAAGATAGAAATCTTTTTTTTTGAAGTCAGGGATGAGTCTGAATCCCTGGATTTAAGTTTTGATGCCGTTATTCTGTATTGTGATGAGAGAAGGACGAAGACCAGAAAAGGAAGAGCAGGAGGGGTGTACGATATAAATTCCTGCAAAGGAAGACAGCCCTATCAAAGCCAGTGGGCAAATATGATTTGTGATGGGACCTGCAAAATACCTATAAAGAATGATGCGTCTGCATGAAAGGTGGCGCACTTTGATGTCGGTTGAGAGTGGCTGACAAGATGCCCACAAGATGTTACAAATCAAAGGGGAGGTTAAGAGAGAGGCAGAAGACCTCATGTTTTTCTTCAAATGTTTTGATGTCTTAGTCTAAAGCATGTCTGAAATTCCCTGGAGTCCTCATGCCAGAAAATAAAAGAATTGTGATTGAAAGGATGGACAAATAATAAAAACCATGCAGGAGTTGAACGGTGCGTGCATGTTTGTGTGCATGGAGGATATGGACAAGGATGTTTGATTGGTGACTTTTCTTTCTTTGTTGGGGAAAGACTAAACCCCCTCGGGTGAGAGCATCTTGAAGGAATCCCGATCCCTGTGGAAAGCAAGCTGGCACCTGACGGCTGGACAAAGCTGGGGTCAAGAGGTTGTGAGTCAAAGGTCATGCGCAAAAGGCCTAATGTGGATGCAGAAGAAAGACCTGTGAATCACCTCAGATCATTTTGTCTCTGTCTTATTAACTGTCTCACTCCTGGGGAGGCCGGAGAGCAGCTGTTCCATTCTTTATTTGGGGAAAAGGTTTGGCTGATTGACGCAGGGGCCTGTGGCTTGGGAGAATTCAATTGCATGTTTCCTGTCTTTGCCAGCGCATCTCCCTTTCGGCCTCTGACATTATCCCCAGTCAGTTATGTTCAGTTTCCAACGAGACTAAGGACATTTTGTACGCAGCAACCCCACGAGTGGTGGTCCATGAAATGTTATACTACCCGCAATTTTTATTGCAGCACGAGATATCCAAACAGAGCAGACGAGGGCGACTTGTGAGCACAGAGACTAAATACACAAGGGAGGCAGGGGTCACTCAACCCAGGTGAAACTAATAAGGGGCGGGGCCGAAATCACAGGAGGCAAACTTTACAAAGGCAGGAATTAAACTACACACAAGGATATAAACTACAAAAGTAAAACAGGAAGTGGTCCAAGAAAGAGACGACAAAACAAAACAACCAGGACAGACAACCTGAGACTATCCTAAACCCAAGTCACTCATAACCGAAACATGTAATCGATTACTATTTTCACAATCTTGTTGATTTCCATCCAATAGTTGTCAAGTTATTTTATCCCAAAACCACAACATTCTTTCGTACTCATTGACGGGGTGAAATTAATAATTGATGATTCTTTATGTAAAGCAGGTGTCAATCAACTGACAATATAGAATAATAAGAGGAACAAATAATGTATGAATTCTTGCGGAAATGCACTCAAAATATTGTTATTAACAAATAGTGTGTTGATATTTAACCCCACACAGAACTTACACACACTAAAAGCAATATATTCTCTCACTTTTATACTCCTTTGCCCTTCACATTCAGAGGAGTGAAAAGAAAGGTGACGGCAATAAAGAGAGACGTCATTATGGCCTTCGTTGGGTCACTGCGTGGCGTCTTCTCTGAAGTCACCGCCTTTTATGCAGCCCTGAATGAAGCGCATTTACTGGCTTTGTCATGTGACGGTCATTTATTTCTTTCACGTTGGTTGCAGACTCAAAAAAACACAAGTGCGCTAGCGTAGTGCGCGTTGCTCTTCCCCTTGTGGAGTTGTTTGCTTTTAGATTTTCATGTGTGAATGTACTGATGTTGCGGTTTCCGTGTCCCAGTTGAGATTCATGATGTAATTCGGGCAAACCACGTTAAAGTTAAAAAAGCAAATATATGAGGTTGCCTTGGAGAGCAGTCTGTTAAAATGAACTCTGCTGGTCAGTTCACTGAAGCACGCATTCAGTAATAAAACCAGATTTACTATCTTCCTAGTGGCCCCTCTCAACCCTTTATTCTGTATTCACCTCCTTATAAGCCCCCCTCTTCCTCTTTCTGCCTATTGATGTCTTCCCCTCTTTTCTCACTGTTGACGTTAGTTAGTTGAAGGAACTCTTAAAGAGGGACTATAATTCAAATGGGCTTAATACAGAGGTGAGAAGAATGCCAGGGGCCCACGTGTGCCAACCTATAGTTTAAACTAAATTTACATTGATATGATACTAAACTTCATGGTTGATGACTGATTTGTTTAACTAGAGGGACTATGTGTCAGAGTAGACGAGGGTGTCAAATTTGAGTTCCTACATGTTTCCCAATAGCATAGTGTCTGTTCACTGTAACTTCAGCACACCCCAATCTTTTGGACTTACATTTTTTGTATCTTCCTTTCAACTTCATGTCTATTGCTCGGCCATAATTCCCAAGATTATCATCTCTTCGGCCTATCAGAGTTCAGACACCAACCTCATTCCTCATCCCTGCATTAAAACTGCGACTAATCCTCATGCTGCAGCAGTGAACAGATGCCATGACAGTGGTAAAGACAGATTATTGAGTTTAAGTAAATATGGTAAATAGTGTGATATGTTGCCTTTCCTATGCAGTAATTGTCTGCATGTCTTTTCTTTCCATGTAAACCATCAATAGGATCTGTGATACGAAACTATACACGAGGAAATCCAAATGGCATATTTTAGCTTTTTACTCACTGCCATATAAAGGTGACAGCTGGTGGCTGGCAGCAGAGTCATAAACCCTGCCTAGTCTATGTTAGTGGATGGATCACAAGCCAAACATCAAAACCAGTTACACGCCAACTCCATTTTTTATCAGAGATAGTTTCTGTCGAATTGGGTAGTTCAGCTGAGACCAAGTCTTTGATTGGCTTCACATGCGTATCCGCAAGATCTTGATACCGTGGCTACACCCCACGGTCACTACTCGGCAGACAGTCTGGGATAGTTTGGTTTCAAAAATGTGTTAAAAGCATAACAACAATATCTCTTTACTTTGTGGCACTACGTTAAACATTCTATGACAGTATTTTCACTTAAACATGCATATATGTATTACTTATGAAAGGCATATGGAACGCTGCAGGTCTCGCATGTACAGTACAATGTTAATCCACTGCCATCACAATGGCTCCTAATGGCTCTGTGGTAAATGAGAACACTGCCGCAGAGGGATTAAAGCGAGGGAACATGCTAGACTGAAATAAAAATAACTACGACAGACTTTTCTTACCGCTACATGTGACATGGGGCTTAATCTCCACGCACTGCCACGCTCCTGCAAAATAGGTTAGCAGGAAGTCGTGGCTCTGAATGGCTTGTTGTGTCTGTGGAAGCCAAAGATTTTTTCAGTGTCGTAATGCGCACAAGTATTTGCTTATATCAGCTTGGATTGATACAGACATGGTGAGCATACACACCGACACGTGTACCTTAATCTTTTAACAATCCAGCACCTCCAGTAAGTACATCTAAAAGCACTTTACCCCTCCCAAAGCTCATTCTTCCTCTCTGTTCTACATTTCCACACAGCCACACTGCTGCATTGTGGCTCTACAAACTCTAGGAGACCTTTTCGCTCGGCCAGGCTAGAGACAATGTCCGAGCTGCAGGGGATGAGACGACGGTGTGGGTGAGGAGGAGGAGGGCTTTTATTTTGTCGGGTAGTTGACAGCAAGACAGCTTTTTTTTGTTGTGTTTATGCGTGTGGAAGAGGCTTATGACTTCAAACGCTGTTTAAACCTGAAATTGGAGGGTGATTAGTTGTGTGGTAGAGGATTATTGCTCACCTGCGGCAGGCCAACCTGCTTTATTTTAGGAGAAATAAAAAAAAATTCGGGTTAGCTAACCCTAACCCTAAAATAATAAAAATCTCAATTAACTTACAAGTAATAACAGATAACTCGGATCAATGACATATGTGACTGATTTGGTCCTGCTATAGCAATAAAGCTGCTTACTAGCAAAGTACAAACTGAAAGATTTATATTGGTGAAAATAAGTAGTTTTCCATTCTCTTTCAATCACTCCATTCATTCTGGGACTCTTGGCTTTACTTCCTGTAACCTACATCTTTTTTTCATTCATGTCTGCAACAAGCAACTGAAAAATCATAATGCTGTCTTGATACATGTTATATATGATGTAAAGCACGAACCCTAACCCTTTCCTTGCTGCTGAAAAAGAAACTTGCCTCGCCCATATTCTGAGAAGAGCTTGGCACGGGAGCTGCTGGTTTACCTGAAGGCCCTAAAGGAGGAAAACAGGAAGGAGGAGATACAAAAACAGAGGAAATGCTTCTGACTAACATGTAGAAATGGATTTGTTACGCTCCATATAAAGAAGTAGAATTTAAACCTGGAGGGTGACACGACAACATCATAAGACTGAGAGATAACTGAGATAGCTGGTCTTCATTATTTACATGTGGGCACCAGCTGAACATTAGCATCATGGGATAGCAGGGTTTTTTCACCTCTTACTTGCTTTTCTTTTTCTCTCTCATTCTGACATTAATTCATTCATTATATTGTATCACAGCAGTACATTTTAACTCAGCATCGCCAAACCTCTACATTCTCCATGGAGGAGAAGGAGAAGTGAGTGGCAGTAATGACTGAAAGTAGGTGAGGAGAGGTCTAGTTGATTATTATGATATAGACAATGGGACAAAACTTCAATACTCCTTCTGGCCTATCTTTTAATACAGTCCCAATACAATCACTACAGTCCTCCTCAGCATTTCCCCCTGTTACAGGGCCTGTTGGATTGACCTCCCAAGAGTGAAAAAATCACCGCAATTCAGCAAACAGGCAGAAAGAAAGATATCATGGTTTCATTTGTGAGAAGAAAAAAAATAAATATATATATATATGAATTGCAGGGCTGTTCAACTTCATTAGCAAGTGGGCCCAATATGAATATCAAGGGGGGCTCGTGGGCCACACAATACTTTTTCAATAAATCACTGCGATTAACTAAATACTTATGCGCTGCATCCGTGTGTCAGACAAAAGTTCCAAAGGGCCTCATCCGGCCCATGGGCCGCTAGTTGAATAGGCCTGATGTATTGTATAGGTATTGTTTTTCTTTACAGATGCCATAATGTAACACACCATCATTTTTTAAATATTTTGAACACTTGGAAATAAACCTCTTTGCTTTCTTGCCAAAGAGTAAGCTGATGAAAAGATGCCACAGCCAAGAGATGGTTAGTTTAGCTTAGCATGTCTGTGAAGGTTCTCAGTCATCCAGGTCATGGTAATATGAAGGTTGAAGGCAACCAGTCCAGTTGTCTACTTTCAATCGCACTTGCTTAGCATAGATACTTGAGATGGAAGGAGACAGCTACCCTGGCTCTGGCCGAAGATTAAAAAAAAATTGCTTGGTTATTAACTCAGCATATCTCAGCTTTGGCTGGTGATTCAATACACATCTAACTATCAGTAACCAAATAAGAGTATACTGAGACCAAGGCAAGAGCAACAGGGAACTGGAGGTGTTTATCCACCAAAAAAGCTGACCCAGAATCAGATACACTCTCAGCTTCTTATTGGCAGAGTGTTGGAATCGTGAGCTTTCGTAATGTGATCTGAGATCTGTAGGCGGCGGGGCGAGCTAAACTTCCGTAAGCTTATATCAGGTTGTACTTGACCTGTGGAGCATTCGGCATTTTAGCTAGCGTGTTCTGTCGTAATCTGCTTAACCGAGCTTTAGAGAAAAAACAACTTTGTCTCTGTTCCACACACAAAAAAACACTTTTGTCCAGTCCCGCACGCAAACACACTTTCACTGTCTACACTCATTTACAAACACACACACGCGCACGCACACTTCTCCATCCTGTCTGTTTTCATTTCCTCCTCCTCACCTTTCAGAGCCTGTGAAACACAGTCTTATCCCCATCAGTCTCTTCTCTTTGTGCCCTGTCTGACAAACAACTGCTTTTCAGTGCATTCTTTTTTTCCACATACTTTCCCTTTTGTCAACTTCACATGTTGGGAATTGGGCTGCATCCTGGAAACACAACAGATGAAACTGTCCTGCTTCTGCAGATTTTACAGACTGGGGCCCAGAACCAAAAGTCTTCAAACACAGAGTCGTCTTTGTGCAGCTCTCACAGAACCACTCAATTATGAAATTTATGCATTTTGAAAAACTACCCACTCTGGTTTCTGCGTTGGCCAAAGTCTACACATGGTTTACACCAGCTCCTCCAAGAGAAATATGTCAGCAAAGAGACTTACGGAAAGCGACCTCAAGCCTACACAAAGTCACCCGACTGTCTGCCTCGTCTGCTTTTTTTCACCGCCACAACCAACAAACATTTGTTTTGTCCTCAGTTTGTTATGCATCCAGTCAGCTGTTGAATAAGTGCTTTAACGTCTGAAACATAAAGAGCTGTTTGAGGAACCGCAGCGTAATGGTCCAAAAAGCAGGTCTGTGGGGTGCCAGCAGGGGATGGAACGGACTCATGGGTACGAGGTTCGGCTCCATGGCTTCAGAATTGGACGAGGGAGGAAAAAGCATAATGTCTTCACCACCAAAAGAAGCAAATGCTCCAGTCTTCTCTTCATTTTCGCTCTTTACTGATTGGCTGCTTTCCCCAGTGGTTACATAAATCCTATTTTACTATTGAATGAAACAAAGCAGTTGTTGTCTTGGTGCAAACATTTCAGAAAACGGTGCCCCAGTTTATGTTGGAGTATATAAATGCCGTTTGGTGAAAAAAGTCTATGTGATGCAGTCAAAAGCTCTGCAGCAAGGATGTCATGAAAAAGGGGTTCATGGTCTCTGACAAATCTATAAGCTCAAGTGACAGTTGCTTGGCTCTGTGACTCATTGTAAAGCATCAACACTAAAATGAAACATAAACTGATGTTTTAGACATTTGGCTCATCAGCTACTGCTTCAGATAAATGGCCTATAACCATTAGCAGTCACTAGCCGACCTAATGCAAAGCCTTTCATCATCTTGTTGAAAACACGTCATGTGCTGCAAAATTCACATTACATTTATTTCATTCATTATTACTTTACTTTTATTACTTCATTAATTTTCAATGCAAGCACAATATAACATATTTTCTACATCTTATTCCTATTTGAGGATCGTTTTCATATCCTTCATGCTTTCATTTTTCTGCAGTTTAGCATCATGAAAACATTCATTTACAGCCATATATACTATATTATAAAGTGAAATTAATATTGGGCGGTTTCATTCTCTCTGGGGATAGTAATTAGTTACAGCAGCTAGGGCAGTAACCAGTGTGTTTTCTAGTCACAGTTGATTTGAATCCATATAAATGAAACTACAGTAAATCAAAACTTCCTTCATATCTATGCATTACCATTCCGTTCTGCACCAATAAATCTACCTTGGACGTACGTTAGAAAAATAGAGCTAGAAAATCACATTGAAACACTGAGGAGAGTTGACACTAAATGGGCAACAGACAGCTGTGTCATGTTTTCATATGAGGTCACCTCCTCCAAGTCAACCAGTGTTTAGGATGAGGTAACCTCCGAAACCTTCCTCTTTACTGGGACCATTGTCATCTCCTCCACCAATTTAGTTATATGAACAGTAACACTGCAACGAGAGGGAACCAATTGATTGTTAATTGTCAGTTATTACAATGTGTTAACAGTGTGACTATGTATATGTATAATATACTGTAAGCAAAAATATAAACGCACATTTCTGTTTTTGCTCCCATTTCTCATGAGTTGAAATCAGCAGTACATCCAACCGCAGACCAACCCAGGCCATCCACATCCAGCATCTTAACCTCAAGGATCGTCTGAGACCAACCAACCGGTCAGCTGATGCGACAATCGGTTTGCATAACCCAAGAATTTCTGCACAAACTGTCAGACACCGTCTCAGGGAAGCTGAGAAATGGTCACACCAGATACTGATTTTAGAGTGGCCTTTTATTGTGACCGGTCCAAGGTACACCTGTGCAATAATCATCCTGTCTAATCAGCATCTTGATATGCCACACCTGTGAGGTGGATGGATTATCTTGGCAAAGGAGAAGTCTTAACTAACACAGCTTTTAACAATAACAACTTAACAATTGTGAACAATATTTGAGCGAAATAGGTACAACGTGTAC
>JAFBJU010000413.1:1884903-1944394 GCA_016785305.1 Colistium nudipinnis
TATATATATATATATATATATATATATATATATTAGTCAGGTTTGTGTGTGTGTTATTCTCAATTTGAATATCACAGGGGTTTTAGCTCTGGTATTATCCAGATAATCTCTCTCTCACACACACGCACACGCGCACACACAAGTGCACACACACACCAACGCACCCGCGGGCATACAGAGATAGAGAGGCCTGTTCAGTTTCTCTTAGTTTTAAATTCTTTTTTAAATCCATCAGTCACAAAAGTATGTTGCGGGTTTTTACCGTTTGAAGATCAGCACTCTTTTTATTTTGTTTGTATAAATACTTTATTAGTATCCGTAACATGTCAGAAAGATATTTTTGGCTGCATTATTTATGTTGATACCTAAGTAGAAACAGACATCGATAGAAAAAGGGGAGGTTATAAAAATAAGAGGATATATTGTATGGGCATGTGTGTGTCTGCATGCGTGCCTTGTTGAAGAAGAACAAATCTTTGAATACAAAACTTAATCCCGGGCACTGTTTCTACAGAGGATTGAACCCAGTTTATAATCCCAATCACTGAGCGATTTATTCTCTGGGGAAGGTGAACAGTGCTCTGTATTTTCAGCTTCTTTTCTCTATCCAGGAATCACAGTGAGGAGACCTTCTGTTTGAGGTGCAGTTGATCTCTTTTTTTCCCCTGCAAAACTCAACCGTTTCTTTACAACCGAGGTTTACATGAGTCACTGATTCACCATTAAACCTCTCGAAGGTTCACTGTTTGAAAATATAATCCATCGAACCGTTCACAGTCACCTGCTGCCAGGTGTTGAAGATGTTGGAGGCAAAAGGTGCTTGTCCTTATTTTCTGATTCAGGCCATAGTCTTTTTTTCTCTCCTCCGATATTTCGTCAAGTCTGTCTCTTCACCTGATGCCTGGTAAAAGAACAGAAGGATACATAAACTCATCTTTTTTTAAATAGCCAAAGTAATGAAGTTCATACATTTCTTATTATTTTACTTTTTGTGTGGGGGATTGCTGTTTAAGGTCTAAGAGTCCAAGAGCACTTTTCTACAAATTCACAGATTCAATCAGTAAAAATCAAGACTAAAGGCGTTTGAGAGGCGAGAGGCCTAAATGTTTATCTGGCAATATTTAAGAATTACCATGTAAAAAATAGATCACATTTACAGGATGTGGTGCATTGTTGACAGAAGTTCAACATTCAGCTGATGTCAGTGTGACTTGCAGGGTGTCAGCATGAAGGTGCGTCAGCAGATCACATGGCGACTGAAGGGACTGACTCTTTGACCTTTGGTTTACAGCCTACCGCAACTGACCCGTCACATTTACGGACAGTGAATCACGAATGCTATAAATAGATTTGTGTATTTTGGCCACACATATTCCAGTGTGTGGACTACTATTTCAATGTCAAAAAACGAAATAAGGACAGTTTTTTTCTGAACATCAAATGTGGATTTTTTTCAGTTTACGACAATGCTACGCAGATAGTTACAATCACAAATAAATAGCTTGCCCCCCCCCCCACACACACACACACACACAATACTGTAATATAACGTGGTTTTATTACCTGTTTGAACTGGGCAAAACATTAATAAATTCCGTGAAGTCTGTGATTGGCTGTAATCCAGAAGATGTGTTTTGCATGTGTGGGTGTGTGTGTGTGTGAGTGTGTAGGTGTGTGTGTGTGTGTCTGAAAATGGGGTGTTGCTTGATAGGGGACTAATTCATGCAAAAATGAAAAACACAGTAAATTCCTATCTTATCAGCTCTTTTGGTGTCTGTAGACACATTCAGACAGGAGCAACCTTCGAATGGGAAATGTGCCGATGCGCAAGCACGCACGCACACACACACACACACACAAACACACACCTATATGCTCACCATTGTCTGTGTCTGAGTTTGAGCTGATGTGGCGCTTGTTGGTGCACATGCAATCCAGGTGATCCTCCAGCTTCACCTGCACCTCCCTCAGCTTGGGCCGTTTTCGCACATACTCCACTTTTGCCACCTGGGGAGAGAGAGAGAGAGAGTGAGAGAGAGATGCTACTAAGAGAAACCTACTTTTGTCTAGCCGTGTGTGAAATGAAGGACCAATTGTTTGACGAAATCCCTTCAAATTTCAGGAAGAAATCATTGGAGGACATGTGCTGTGCCATACAGCATGATGCAGGATGCTTGACAGATGTAGCAAACCTATGTTGGCTGGGCCTTATTACTAGTCAATAAATTATATTGATTTTGAGATATTGATAGTTGCATATCAGCACTTTCTGAACTTCCCATAAAAATCCTTGCAATTACTTTTTATGACTTTACATCTTGAGACGTTTCTTCAAAACTGAACATTAGTCTTCATGCACAGAGGATAAAGAGAGTAAAATACATTGCAGGGCTGTTGCGTTCTGTGACCGTTTAAGCTGGCTGTACCACATGATCTGTCAACTGAGTGACACCCTACGTGTATATAATTCCTGTAAAAAAAATTATTCTGCCCAATTCTGTGCGTCAAAGTTTACGAGAATTCCATTAGTCTTAACCTAACCTAACTTAACTTTGCCAAAGATTATTTTAATGAGTTTGTGCTACACACAAATGCCTTTGAGCTTGATATGTGCAGATGATAATGTTTCCTGTATTCTCATGTTTGGATGAATAAGTAGGGTACAAACCCTGCCTGGAGGTTCCATTTCCCCCACACTTGCTGATGCATGTTTTGTTTTCACACATCACATGTCCAAACCTGGTTACTTAAACCGCAGTATACATGTCCAGCACTTAAACCATATATCTCAAGCAGAAACCCATTAGCATATGCATCGAGCATAATGTAAACATAAAGATAGAATGGTACACACACACCACGTGCTGATGCTGATGTCCCAGACAAGGGAGAAAAATCGAACACAGATTTCAACTCCAAGTGAGGTTACACAATATCTCTGCTTCATATCAACAGACGCAGCTGAGGCGAGACCAAAAAAATAAAGCTTGTGAAACAAAGGGTGAGACCTGACAATCTCATATCTTAAATATCTAATCCACATCTCACATTTTTCCTCCTACTAAAAAAAGGGCAGGCAGGTTTTATGACCAATCCAGCCAAGCCCCAGGGACATGAACTCAAACATTACCCTCTCAAGTTGGTAAAAATGTAATACCTCATTTAAAGGGACAGGGCTGCTAAAATCATGGTTGAGCGGTTGTAGGACTGAATGAACACTGACCGGTGAACAAACAGCTTCCACTCCCTAAAACACCTGCATTGGCACCACCGTTTGCGACAAACTGCGTCGTACTCCAAATCACACTCACACATGCAAGACCTACTTCAAACGGAAGTGGCCGTCCAGTGAATTCCGGGTCAAACAGCAGAGCTCTCATGGACTCTCATCTCACCTGCTTCACGCCCACAGCGTGGTATGGGGAAGAGAGGTTCAAACTACAGTGCCAGCGCTGCCTCTTTGTTGGCCTCACATATGGGCATACCGGCTAAACTTTAGCCCTGCCATATCCCCTCTGGCTGTGCGAGTCCATTTTGCAGTCGTGACCCTCACAAAGCTGGATCTCAGCACATGTGAGTGACTTTATTTTTTAATTTCCTCCGTGAGCACACGAAGGACAAGTCCTTTCATCCCACATTGTGCATCGGCCTGCCAAAGCAGAGAAAATCAAAGCAGCCCCCGCCTTTCTCCTTGTGTACTTCATACCTCTTAACCTTTGGCAACACACATTAATCCGTATTCTCATTTCTCCATCTTTCTCTCTTCATATTTCCAACCCTAACCCTCACGCTCAAGGCCAACTAAATGTCTAACAACATCCCTTAACCTAAACCTAACTTAATTCTAATGAACAATAACCAAGACCTTGCTTTCCCCAAGCCTGAAACAGTTTTTTCTAAAAGAAAGGAGCAGACAAAATGTCCTCACTCTGTAAGATTTCTACCCAAATTGGTACACGCACACACACACACCTTGGGTCAGCTTCCAGTTGGCAGGGTGTGACTGTGAACCATTTGGACTTGGTGAGTCTTATTTCCAGCCCTGGCAGAGATCAAAAGGAAGCTATTATGTTCTTGAACTAATTCACTGCCAGACCCTCAGTTAGCAGCACACATACACACACACCACACAATGGTTAAGCCGGAGAGAGTAATTGTTTTTGGCAGGTGTGGAGTGTGTACCTCCAGTAAGTGGATGTGTGTTTACATGCTGCCATTCGTTTTGTGTTCATGTGCGGGACCACTAAACAACAATACCCCTCTGTGGAATGACTACGGGTTCTTATAACCAATGTGCCAACGTGCTCAAAAAGTGAGAATGAAATTTTATAAAGTAACATTTTTGCCTAATTCACTGTCTTCTCCTTTTTCTTGGATAGCCGGTTGGAAAAAAGCTTGGATAGAAGTATTTTCAAAACTACAATATGCAGGCCAAAGCTAAAATGAGACTTGAGAGCAAACCTTGCTATTCCTGCCATTCATCTTTTTCCCTGCTCCGTTATGCTTGAGAGTTGTAGGCTTGCAAATCTGACTTCTATGATAGGTTAGAAGGTTTGAGGCGTGCACCACTGCAAGGATAAGGAACACGTGCATATCACAGGAGTCTTTCACAGCCCCTTTTCGACACAAAGACATGTTTTGGGAAAGATATACCATAAAAAAATACCAGGTCCGAAAAAATGTCACACTGCCACTTTAAGTGTGTATTCAAATGCAACACACAATTTCTTGTCTCCTGCCAAGAGTTCTATATCAAATCATTACTCTTATGAAACAGCAGTGAAATGTTATGTAGAAGGATAATGATGAAAAAACGATATATAGATTTTTTTACCTCAAGTCTATTTCGTCCTATTATTACAAAGTTATAGTCAAAAGAGAAGTGGCCTTTTTTGTTCAAAAAACTGGACCACAGTTTCTGGTGTCCTCATTTACATTCATACCTCTATCACAATACACCTTTTCAACCCTTCTTTGAATCTTACCTGTCATGTTCCGTAGGGCATGTATACCGTTGCTAAGATTCCAGTATTATGGACTCAGGATAGAATACTAACTTTTCATCGTCTCAAATCTTAAAGACATCATTGTTTTTCAAGGTTCTTCTGGCATCAAGACATTTAAAATACACAATGTAGAGTAGTAATCGTTTTCTACCTTGACTGTGCGGTGGTGCTTGCGAGCTGCTTGGCACCTCATGTTGCTGGTGTTGCAGCAGCCAGTGCAACGTTTCACCTCGACACACGGCGGCCAGATGATGAAGTTGGCCGAGGTGGGGTCCACCTGGCTCCTGGGAATCTCATAAATGGCCGTCCGCACCTTACAAACGGCTGGCAAGGCCTCCTCCACCACTGCAGGGGAACAGGGGTCAAAGGAACTCACAGAGAGCTACGGAGATCTGTCAGATTTCTATTACCATAATAAGTGTTTCCAATTTGAAAATGTATACATGTATTGATAGATTGGGCCTTGATGTTTTTGGTGTTGATTGAACTATATAAGTGAAATCTTAAAAAATACTGTGTCCCAATGACGGTGGCTGGGTAAATATTTTCTTTTACTTTTAGTTGCAAATACCCAAATCCGATGTAATGATGAAAGTAGTGAGAGTAAGTGTAGGTCCTTGTGTATGAATGTGTGTGTGTGTGTTACCAGTGCTCCGCCGGTGTCTGGTATGCGTGTGTGCTCTCTTCAGGTCAGTCAGGCTGTGAGAGAAGACCTTGTGGTAGATGTGTTTGGTCTCCTCGATCACCTCGTTATCTGGACAAAGACAAAACAACAATCACATTCAGACACCACACAGAATCTCTTTGTTAACAAGACTACTCATGAATATTCAACAACTTTAAGTCAAACATACCAAAGCTCTAAGACCTGTTTGGAGTGGGGGAACTCTGGATAATGCGTGAACAGAGTAGACGTCAGCTAGTTCGTCAAAAGGCCGTACTTACAAGTACAAGAAGAACATTTTGTCAACAAAACATCAGAAAGCCTACAGATACCTCGATATGGACTAAAGGGTTGGTCGCTGCCAAAGAGAGAATATCTGGTTATCTGGTCAAGACATCATGATGACCAAATGACCGGCCAACAACAAACAAAACAGTTGAACGAGCAGGACGTTCACATGCTGCATTAAGTTGTTTGTAACAGACAGATCTTTCAAGTCTCTCCTGATCAGAATATGAGCCTAAACTGATTATTCTAACTGAGTTACAGTGTTTATTTGTGTCAGTGTGTATATCAGATACAATTTTAAATCCAATTCCCATAAAGACACGGATCCACACTCAGACTGCACCAGGAGGTCACTGCGAGGTCGCTCTCAGGTCGGCAGAGCTCAAACAAACGTTGCGTTGTCATGTGTCAGCCAGAACTCAAATCACTTTAGAAAAGCAAAGTCACTGATCTCAGTGACACTAGATAATGAGCTGAAACTGAACATCATATCAGTTGATTTTAAACAGCTAACCAATAAACTGTCTGGCTCCATTTTATACCGTCATACCAGAAACATATTGGTGATTTAACCTTTATTGTAGTTGACAGAACCCCACAGTCTGATAGTTTAACTGGAGTGTCACTGCCAGTGGCTATTTTTCCCTAAACAACCTTAATTCTAACATAAGGCATGAAAAGGCCACTGAGGCACCATGCTAAAGTGTCCAGAGTGTTACCCCAAAAATAAATAATAAATCTTAACAAGGAACTCTTAAAAGAAAATACTATCAAATCTAAACTAATTCAAGCAAATGTCCAAAGTAATCCAAATTCAAAGCAATGAAAAAAAATCTACTAATTACAATTGACAATAATGCATGTTCACTTAGAAGGAGTTCACTTCCCACGTAGGGACAAGCCATTTCTTTTAGAATGAGGACTTGGTAAGAGAGGGATGAATGAAGCACGTAAAATAATTGCAAATCACAAATGGGTGTAACATGCAAGCAGCGGATCGTGTTTATCTAAGTGATGTGATTTAAAATTGAACAAGGGAAGAGGGACATTTTAAACATAACGATCTAGCTATCAGTGTTCATATATAAAAAGTTATGGTCAATTACGTGTAAAATGTCCAGAGCATCATTAAACCATTTTGGTATTCACCATTGCCGAACCAAGGGATATCCAAAGAACTTTGTGAGGCAATACATTCAGTGGTACTATCATGTATGTGTGTGTGTGTGTGTGCAGGAATCAGCATACAGTAAGTGAGGTTTTAGCAGGACATTTTTGAGTTGTGCGGTTGTGCATATACAAGTCTCAATGCCATGCATGTGTGTGTGCAAGCAGTCACGCACACATGCCTGCCTACAAACACAATGTGCTCCTGGAACACAACACAGTCCAACGTCTCCCTTCAAGTGTGTGTGTGTGTGTGTGTGTGTGTCTCTCGCTCACCCTGCCATGCAGGAATTTGAGCATGAATTATACATAGCGACACAGCAGCCTTCCAGCGAGCCCTGCTCACAAACCAATAATGGGCAGCATGACAACAGCATAATGAAGTGAGCCACTTGACCCCCACCGTGCCGGGGAGCCGTCACACTCGACATTTGCATCTCAATGATGCCAAGATTAATGGTGGCACCACTCAGAGCAGCAGACATTAAAAAAAGATTGAATGAAGAACTATTCTCCACAGACAAAGTAAAAAGTTCAGCGCAGACAAAAAGTTTTACTGGCAACATTTTTAAGTTTGACTAGCAGCATAGATGCACTTCAGTCTGTTTTGTGCCACGGCTATCTCCTCCCATCTCACCCCACTGATTCAATATGTTCTGATTTATTACATAGATAATGAGAACTGGCATCCTGTGTGTTTACTGAAGGCAAACATGGGTGTTGTTTAGACTTGCAGCCAATGTAATATTGATTTTGTTGTGTATTTGGTGTTTTGGAAAGCATAATTGAGTGTGTTTAATTTTACAGCTTATATTTAATTGGAACATTGTTCTTAAAATAAACTTGTGTCAATATAATGTCTCATGAAAGCTTCTTTCTAAAATTCTGTAACAATTACTGCAAATATTCATACATCACATTCATGCACCATCAAGCAGTTTAGATAGAGAGGGACAACGAAGATTGTGCACAGAAACAAACGCTGTAGTATTAATTTCCAAGTTTTAATTAAAAAAAATGATTATAAAAGTTGATGCTGACAGTATTGGAAATCATACTTGTCAGCACAGGTGATGCTTCAAATCAATCCAATTCCCACAATGCAGCTGCAAAAGTCCATGCCTTGTGGATGCTCGCAGTTTTAAAACTCACCACCTGTAGTGGTCATATCATCTCCTCCAGGACAATATTGACCGGCTGAGCAGAGGTTTAAAATTCCAATAATATGAATATTCAGCAAGAGTTTGGTGAAAAGCCCATGTGAACACACATTTTCTTTCCAAATCAGCACCTTCATGTCGGTGTCCGATTGGCAATGACTGATAAGTTAAGTAAGAGTTCATGGAGGGTGCAAAGAGCAAGACGGGCTACTGGTCTCCTAGCAACATCCATTGAGGCATCCCAGTAATGAAACGAGAAGAAACATCCTCTCACAGTGCACTGAACCAGACACAACTTCTACCTCAATTCAGAGTCTTTCAAGGAGCAGACGGGGAGGGAGGCAGATGCCCTGACCAACACATGTTGGACGTTTGTCAGTCCATAACTGAAGAAAGAAAAATTCCAACTCCACCTGCACCGCTGTTTGTTCCTATAGGTAGCTGTGGACTAAATATCGAAATGCTTTTTGATGGTTCTAATGTGAGTTTTGAGTTTAAGCTTCTGAAAAAGTTTGAAAACCATCCGAGTCGGTAAATGTACACTTTCATTAATGTCCACGTGTTTCTACTGCTGAAGAACCTTTACAGGCAATGGCTTGGTAGCATCAGTAATCCAGTCTTTGGGGTAAGAGAGTTCTACTATTATGATGAAGCGATTTACCTACGGAGTCTATCTCTAGTAGCCGCTGGAGGTCGCTGATGCTGCGGATGTCGCTGCTAGAGAGCCGCTCCAACAGCTCCCGGGGGAGAGGAGACTCCTGTGGGCACAAAGTAAGCGGGCGCTGTTTTACTGGGCATGGGCAAAATAACGTTTCTGTAGCAGTTGGTGCGAAAATGGTCACAAATACATGCAGTCTCGTTAATACGGTGCCAGCTCATAAATAGGAAACACCCATGCTTTGCTGCGCCGGGGAACGATATGACTTATGCCTGTCACCCGTGTTGCCTTCCCTGTGTGCTTTACGACGCAAGTGGAGCAAACCTGACACGAAGATGCAAGCGACCAGCACGCACTGTCTCACCTCAGCAGCGGTGCGTAACAGGCAGAGGCAGCCGGCGAGGAGAAAAACCACGGCTCTCATCTCCTCTCAGATGCACTGCATAGGCACCAGGACGAGTCGGTGGTCCGCTGCAGGAGACGGGCTGTCGCTCCCTGGCCTCGGGGGCCCGGAATCATCCCTCGGGAGAACTGGCCACCACCGCAGCCTCAGCGAACGAGTGAACCAGGAACCTATAAATCGAACGATCTCCAAACGCCTGGGGGAAGTGCGATTTAGGCAAAGGATCGGCTTATTCTGCTCCGGCATTCAGTGTAGATCACTGTCGGAGCAGAACAGGTTGATTCACTGACGTTAAGTCCACTTTGCGGGAAAAGAGGTCTGAAACATTAAACGATCAAACCAAACCAAACCAAAAGTTGATGTACAGCTGCTCTTCGTTTGGGCACCAAAATAACAGGTGTCCAAGGGAAGGACGAAAACTCTTCTTTTACATTGACACGTCCAACAATATCCATCATTTTTCCATCAGTGTAGAAACTCCCCGATCACCTTCGTGCATCCAGATCATTCTCGCATGTTATGTAAACAAATGATGAAAACTGATTAAATCCTCAAAAGTGAAAGCGAATGACAAATAAAAGCCTGTCTCAGCACTGAAGCCCAGAGGAGACTGGTGTCAGATCCCCGCAGTCGTGTGATCTCCGGGGTGAAATGAAGCCGGGATACTTTCTGTCACAGGATATAGCTGTGCGCGTTTCCTGCAGCTCACCGTGAACGCGCTTTACGCACTGCACAACACAGATTTGCGCACAGTTCTTAGACGGTTGCACATAGCCTACACGTGTATTTATACATCCACATTCCATAATAATTACTTTATATCAAATATACATTTTCATGTTTGCGCTCCTACTGATACTAAGAAGGACTGAGGATGGGGATAAAAATCTTGCAGATCAGGACTAGGACACTCACTCTTTTCAGGAAGGTTAATTCCTAACCTACATGGAAAAAAACATTTGTGAATCAGTTGCCAGTAAAATCAATGGCCCCGCTTCTTAAATAGCACCCCTCTTCTCTGAGTATTAGTGGTGAATGTGTTGAACTGCTGTGTAATAAAGTGCTACAATGAGTGTCGAGACCAGAGAGAAGGAGAGGGTTGAAAGGCGTCTTTGCAAGGTCAAGGGTTCACCTTACTAAATGTGATTATTTGGAAAAGCTACTCAAGTTTTGACGGGAATGTCTGGGACCCACGAAACATGGATGAAAAACTGTGGGTTACTAAATATTGGCAGATATTGTCTTGATTTTGACTCTTGAATATTTTTTAGAACACATGCATGGATCCTAGCATTCCCACAAACCATTTCATAAAAAAAAAAAAAAAAAAACAGCCTGTCTTGTTTTGTCTTTAAGTTGTGCTGACATATGACCTGTTGGAGCTGTGCTGTGAAAGCCCCAGGGTTAGCCCTTATCTGAACGTCTCACGCAGTGCACCTGAGTACGCCAGGCGGAGTTCATAAATCAGAGGAATAACTACGTCTCATTCTTTCCACACACACACTGACCTGCATACACCGCATTGATATTAGAGAAAATGTACATTTATTTGTGGGCCTCATGTAGTCTCAGTCCTTTGACAGCAAGTGTATTTCAATGTGAAAATTGACTTGAAGTGTCTGAGAAGAGACAGAAGTAGACTACTACTACTGCATCCTGAAGGGCAAGTGATCAACACATTTCAAAAGCTGCCGAAAAAGCCTACTAAACTTACTGTGATTCTTTTGAGTTAATTAAATGCATCCATCCATTATGCAGCACAAATGCTGATTAGGACTGCAGGGGCCTGAAGCTATGCATACATCAGGTGAGAGACAGGTTATAGCCTAAATACAATCTCCATCTGTCATAGCAACTTCTTAACAATATACATAAATAGAACGGTGGTATAGACAGTCTAATAAAAAAACACAAACTGTGGCCTGCTTAGGAGAAGTTTTGGTCATAAAACCCATAAAACCAGTAATAACAACAGTACCCGCCTTCCATTTTTGCCAAACTGAGAATCTGTGACACGAAAAGCCGTCTTCATTCATCCATTTCTCAGTTAAGTATATTGCTGAGGGAATATAAAATACTTCCTAAAGCTAAAGCTTCATAAAGCAGCTTTGGAATCTGGAAATCCAGCCCCAAGCATTCAAACATGCACGTACACATTTAGCCTCCCTTTGTCTGTCCCGCTTTTTCATGCAGCTACTTATCCAATATCCTTAATTTGACCGTGCATGCTTGTTTAAAAAAAAGTCCAGGGGGCCTGTGAGGTGAACAAAATGAAAGCAAGTGAGGGCCAAAAGAGAAAGAGGTGAAAGCAGGAAGAGAAGTAGAATGAAAAACAATACTAAGGAAATAGAGGGGAAGAGAGGTAGACATAAGGAGTATGTTGATGCCAAGATGAGGCCTGTTTGGACGAAAGAAAGACTGTGTGACAAACAGCCTTACATCAAACACTCCCCCCAATTAAAGCGCGTTTAACTTGACAGAGGATAATACAGATATCCACACCCGTTTCTCTCTACCAAACACGCACACACACAAATTATATAAACATAAAACACAGAAAAGCTGAGAGACTTCGGTCTTACCTGTTGTTAATATAGATGCAACACCTCAAGTTTGGCTGCAATTTCTCAATGAGACTCCATGAGTCACCACATGGTGAATGACTGGCCCTTATCTCGTCAGAGACCGCAGCTCTTGGTCTCCCTCTCCTTCCTCTTCTCTCTCCACCAACCTGTCCTCTTTAATCCATATTTCCAACAACAACATTCAGGAGCCACCACTACTTTTATCTGTCGTCAGCCGTACACCGCAACTCAGCTGGGTTTCAATGTGGCTGCAAGGAAGAGGGGCATGGTTACTGCAATATTATTATTGTCATGTGCTTTGGTGTTTGTGAAATTAAAGTAAGAATGCATAGATAATGCAAAAGTCTGTAAACCCGACAAGGTTTATCAGGGATCTTTAGCTCCGTGGAAATATGCGGTTTGTGTGTGTGTGTGTGGTGAGGCACTTAAATAGATATTTGTTTGTTATTGCTGTTAATGTGTCCTGATCCTAACATGCTGCCACTTCCAGCCAGGTGCAGCAAAAACTTCCCTTTTCCTCTTCCGCTTATTATATCACTTCTCCTGACTGGTGTTTGCTTGCCGCTAGATTAAAATGATAAGGTGATGATCAGCATAGCCATGATTGACACAGCTGGGGCTGACTGACGACAGAAACGAGGAGAGAGGAAGAAAACACGGACAGCTCTGATTAGGAGTGACGAAGCGTATCCAGCTGACAGCTGTGACTGTGTGAGTACAGGCGCTGCCGGAATGTTTGACCAGTGGAACAGTTGATTCAAATGTTCGCCTGTCCCCAATTGTTCCTCGTCTCAGTTGGGAGACTTTAATCTCCTCTGCGGAAATAATTGGGAGGCAGTAAGGGAGTTAATTGTGTTTTCCACTGATGAATCATCGGGAAGGGTTGGAGGATCCCACTGACCACACACACACACACCTACACACACTTACACACACACACACACACACACACACACAAGCACACACCTACACACACATACACACACACACACACACACACACACTAACATTACCCGTACTTGTATAACCTTACCCTAACCTTTAGATGAACTTATGACATTATGGGGACTCACTGTATCTTAATACACATACCCCCACCCCCACACCCCCACAAGCACGCACACACACACACAAACGCATGTATCCACATACAAATGCAGACAAACATGGGCAAAAATCGTGCTATTTAGCTTACATATTAACACCCTCTTACTCACATACACCTACACAAACCATACACACTCACAAAAAACACATACAGTATAACTATTTAAACACAAATTATTACAGTGGTAACAGTCTCTCTCTCTTTCTCTATCATTGCCATTTTCCACCTCTCTCTCACCCTTTCCGCTGCTCTTTTGCCGCTTTTACAAAAGGCCAATTAGTAAAGCTCTCACGGCAGTTATTACCATGCTGGGAACTGGAGGGAGAAGCAATCCCCTTCTCTCCTCTTCCAAAAGAAGGATTTCTCCCTCATTGTCACCAGGTTGAGAGCGAAGGATGTGGGCTGTATTTAGAGGGCTGCTGATGTGGTAATTTTGGCTCAGGAACAATGCTACGCTGTCTAAAGAGGGCCAGTGTGGAGGGAAGTAACGGAGATAGTGTTTGCCCTGTGTTTGTGTGTGACACATAGGCTCCCAGCGAGGTGACATCATGGCACCGCTCTGAGGGCCAGGCCAGCTTCCAGATGAAGGAGGAAATATCATATTAACTCCAAATCAGGACGTTGACACAGACGCTTTGTGTGATTGTAATGAGCACCAGGACAGAGAGGGGAGCAGAAAGTGAGGCTGTTCCTGTGCGAGTGCACCTAAAGTTACTGTGAAGGTAACACCCACAATAATTACCCAGTGTTTAATTTAACAAGTTCACAGAAGATTTTAAAGAGCTGCGGTGTTGATTAAAATGAAAATGTGTGCATTGTGCAGAGAAGAGATAAAGAGATAAAAAGTATGTACTTCATCCTACTCGTTTTCAAACATTAGTTTAAAGTTATTGCTTATGTTTGTTTTGCGTTTTTTTTTTAAATATATTCTTTCTTGCATGTTTTAAGCAAAAAAAAACTTCATCATACTCATCATTAACACAGCAGCATTGTCGTTTATGCTCTGTGCAATGACCTTGATAATTTGCCATTGTTCTATCATGTAAACAGGATAGGGATCTAATAGGTTCATTCCCCCCAATTGACAGAAATGATGTTGATGAGGGTAGGCCAACAAAATATCGTTATACAATGCAATATAATTCAACAGAACAGCAAACTGCTGCCTCAGCCAACACTATAATCTGGATCATTGTGCAGATCCCTACCAAACTCAGATGTGCTCAAATAGTTAATGGTTTCTTCCTTGGTCCATACCCCACCCTTCTACCAATTTTCTAGAAGACTGGTTTTGTCGTTTTTATAAGTAATCCTGTCAGCAGCCAGACCTACCACACTCAAAAACATACTCTCCTCAGCAGAACGTAAAAAACAAACGAGCAATCTGAAACTGCTTTGTAACAGGACTCTAACAGTAAGAAAAAAACTAAATACTTTTTACTGCAGGAGAACTAAGACAGGAAACAACTGGAGATAAAAAGGAAGGTAGAGCCGGTGTGTTCATGGTGAACTTCAAAGCTGCCCTAATGGCTTTTCAATAAAGCTCACAGGTATATCAAAGAGAACATCCAAAAACCAGTGCCAAGGTATTCACTGGAATGCAGCCCCTGAGACAATAGCCGATCATTTTGAAGGCATTTTTGGCAAAAGCCGAACATACCTGTGTGTGTTACTTGTACCGTGTAGTTATTCCCTACTTGCCAACTTGCCAGCAGGTGATGGCAGGGAGACAGATCCTCTCTCTCTTGTGCTGAGCCCTGGAGGAGCCTGGCTCTGGTCCTCTTTTTTTTTATTATCAGTACTCATTATTATCCTTAATGCCTCTGCAATAAAGTCAGGGAGCAGTTGCATAGTTGATAATAAATTGCTGGGTGGGAGGGGGTTCTGGCCTCTCCAATACCTGCTTTTGTTCCCCCCCTGCATCTCATCCCACTAATCAGCAGCTACAGCTTAAACCAGTTTAAAATACATTCATTGTCATGACAACTGACAGGGCCCCCTTCTTTTATCCCACATCCCTGTTTTGTTCCCTTCATGTTTCATTTGTTTGTCTGTGTGTTTTGTGTGTGCGTGTGTCTGATTCCCTCTCTCTAGTACCTGCTTCTGCTCCTCACCTTCAATCCATCCCACTAATCAGCATTCATTATTTGTTCATTATTCATTCGTTCCTTGTGAGTTGATCAAGTTATAGCAAATGGCAGTGTTTTGCCAGTTGGTGATCCATTTCTTTAATAAGTGTACCTACTGTATGTGTACAACCTTTTTAATGGTGATTAATACAACATATAAGGGAATAAAGATTTAATTAAGCCACAAAGCATGTGTTACGTAAGTGTATGACAGCAACAACAAACAAACAAATCAGTCATGAATACATCACCAGTAAATATTGTGTATTGTAGGTATTTTATTACCAAATCGATACGCACTTCACTTCAACAGGAATGTATGTGTTCATTTGTTATTTTGCTTCTTTTGATGTTGGGCACGTAAGAGTGAGTCAGAAGCGTTTTGTCCTTCAAGAAAGTTGATGTTCAATTCAATTCAGATATGTGGGAATGAGGTTAGACATTTTAAGTCGGTATATATAAATTACAAATGCATGAAAATTTATTCTAGAAATAGGAGAAGGTACAAACACGGGACACATGAGACAGCACTATTTGATATGAGCCTCACGATCCAAGTGCTATGCTGTAAAGCAGATTTTACAGTCATTCTAGTGTTTCAGTTTTATAGCAACCAATCACAGTTAGAGACTAACACACTCCGACTCTTGTTTGTAACCAAATACTATCAAGAGTGAAAAAAACACAATTCGCTAACAGTGTAACAGTCAGTGTGCGTGCTACATTTTGTTAAGTTTGGTCAATGCTCCGCCGCCCCCCACACTTACCCTGTATTCACATACTCTAGACGAGTAGACACTTAATTTTACACGCCTTCACTGGTTCATGTTCAAGCAGTGTATTATAATAGAGAGGTCAATGGGTCACAAGACACTACATAACTTGCCTTTGAAAAGGCAATAAGAAGTCAGTCGTTTTCCTGCATTACTTTGCAATATTGTCATGGTTCACACATTTGCGCCTGTGTAGCACAATTCAGAGTAAATACGAAGGTCACTGTAGTGACACTGTGCCATGTCAAGAAGACACATTCCTGTATTACACCTATGTCTCCGTGCCTTGTCCAAACACTCGACTCACTTATGTACTCCTCTGCTCTCATGGTCCCATCTTCCCAGCGTCTCCCTAAGATCGGCTCATGCTTTCAATTATCGAGCAGCGAGTGTGCCAAGGATCGGAGGATCTCTCTCTTCTCATATAGGTACATCTGGGTTTCCCACAGCATGTCCACCAGCACTGCGTCACTCACCTCATCCAGCATCACCTCCTGTGACAGCTGGGGGCTCAATCTGCAAGGCAATAAACCCAGTGATCACAAAACACATTGCGATTCGAGTCAGCGTGACAGTGATGTTAAGACTAACAGACAGTGATGGAAGATGAGAACAGATAAGAGAAATAACATAAAATGTTTGAAGCTCTACAGAAATTAGTTTGGATAAAATGGGATAATAATAATAACTCTATGCAGTTTTCAAAATTGCCATAACAACGGTTACCGTAACTTAATTAAACTGAACATGAAATTAATAATATGGGTTTACAGTCAGTGATGTGCTTAAATGGCACTGATGCTTCGTTTAAGCAAGAAACAAAGCTGACAAATGGATTTCAGGTTATCTGATTCCCCAAATAAATGTGTTAAACGAGGGCAGATTGAATAAGATGAAGACTTGAAGACACAGAGTAGAGGCCGCATTAAATAAGAATCAATGCTTAGCAACTTTGCAATGAGCAGACCTGTGATAGATGGTGTCGATCATTTCACACCAGGCTCTGGCCCTGTCCACGGCACAGCCATCCGAGTCTGTACACTGTTCAGAGAGAGAGGGGAAAAATGCAAAGGCAGCCAAAAGTAAAAATTGACAATTGAAAGTCCAGCAGTTTGATTTCACAGCAATGCATAGTGTAACAGATTGCACTCGTTGGAGCAGCCAAACTCACACAGTCCACCAGCATCTTGCCAAGCTCCTTTGCTCCTACAAAGCTCTTGGCCAGCTCCAGAGGATTGGAGGGCCGGAACACATCCACAGAGCTCACCACCACCTGAGGGGGTTTACCTGGAGACACACAGCAGCACATTCACAATTCCAAGAGATACAGACGGTGTCTTTTATACAGCTACAGTACTATGGATAAAAAAATAATTCAGAGCCATTTAAATGACCTTGGATTAACAGCATACATCACAAGCACAGCGCAAACCTATTGAGGATATGCCTCATAATAAGATGCAAAGTGTGATGTTCAGCCTTGAGTTTACTAAAGTTCAGAGGGAGCATATAATACATTCTTTCTGTTTGACACAATGAAGTAGCTCACCTGTACCAAGGGAGACCACCATGCCCAACTTCTTGGTTATCTCTCCGTGGCCCTGAGAGGCAGGAGGGTTGGGATGATTTAAAGAGACATAATGACATTATGTTATTCATAGCTTTTATGAGTTTATACGAGTTGTGCATATATTGGAAGACCAAGGGAAGAATGAACACAGACGCTGTCACATTGCCTACCTCTGCTTTAAAGGCTTTGTTGTATTGATGGATTTCTGACATGGCGTCCAGTGTCGGATTATTGGCCAGCAGACCTCCATCTAGAAAACGGCCGTTTGGTCGGAAGTAGGTGGGAGCAGCACCGCTGGAGCGGGCAGCCCGCCACACAAGTTGTTCTAATACAAAAACAACAATATATGGTTAAGTATAAGCAAAAAAGAAGAGACTTTAGTTTTGGTTGCTTGTTTTTGTCTCCAAAAAGAAAAATGGTTAACATGACGGCTACGTGTTTATGGATGCTTTTTTCAACGAGCACAACAACATACACATTCATCTTAGTGAGACATGCCCCTGTGATTTCCTTCAAAAGTATTTTTTCTATTAAGGATCAAATAAAAAAAAAAACGTACAAATTTTAATTCATAAAGTGATAATCGAAAGCTGTTTCTTATCAGAGGGTTGTTGTCTCTCACTCGCATCCACACACCTTCATCAGTCACCTTCCTATGCTTTCTGGGTGGCTCCTCTGTGTATCCTACTATTAATAAATCCTCATCCTCCCATCCTGTAAAAACATGGCCGGCACTCACACAACACAGCACAACTGCACTTGTTCATGGATATGGAGACATGCAATGGTAAATCATAGCATTTAAAGTCACTTCAATGTAAAATTTGAAGACTGTGATACCACCCAGTGGTTGAAAGAATACCTGTACCAAACTATTCCTCCAACATATCATTTAGGGACTAGTTAGAAAAGCCAACAGACACAATTTGCAAACTCTGGATTACCTTGTGGGATGGTGATTGGAGTGAATGTGGCAGTGGTGGCGTAAGGGGGCTCTCTGTGAATGGAGGGAGGGTTATAGTTCCTGAAGATGTGTAGCTCGCCTGGATGTCTGTCTGCCAGGACACTGGTCACCATCACCCTGTACAGAAACGAGAGAAGAGTAGTTAAGAGAGTAAGAGGGGTTAAAAGCATTACACTGCATAAGAAAAAAGGGTGATCCATGTCAGTTTTTATTTTTGCATAATTGTTTGTGATGCTAGATCACTACATCTACATCTTCATTTGCATTTAACTATTTTTTTTTTTTTTTTTACATGTGGACAAGAAGATTTACCTTGGGTATTGGATGTCTGTCATCTTGGTGTTTTCCCCAAACTCTTTTTTCAGGAAGTCTTCCAGTGGTGCAGATTCGTAGGGACGTGACCCCTTAAATACCTGTTCCTTCATCCTAAAGTATAAGCAGCGCAGGTACTCCATGGACTTACCTACATAGACATTATTTTGTGTTTTAATGTTGCATTATGAACACACTGATATTGTGTATGAAAAGGAAACACACAAACCATGGACGATTGCGAGGGCCAGGATGCCCCCAGTACTCGTGCCAGCTACCCAGTCAAAGAGATCTCTCGTGGGTCGACCTGCCTCTTTCTCCAGGGCGATCAACATCTGGATCAACACAAGACCCTTTATACCTCCACCATCCAAACAAAGCAGTCTGTCCATCCTGCGAGCAAAAGAGACCAACAAGATTAAGAGAATAAAAATACTCCCAACCCAATAGAAAATATATTTCTCCGAGGATGTGCAGTAATTATTGTTATGGGGAAGAGGGCTAAATCTTATATTTAATTTAAAAAACAATGACCTGCTCAATGACCAGATTTGAGAAACTGAAATACTCTTCCTTCAATATCTGACAATGATGATTTAGTGGCTAATATAGTATACTAAAGAAAATACAGTACAACCTCAGATTACAATAAAGAGCAGCTATATTCAAAAGGGTTTTGAATAATAAAAGTGCCTGTGAATAAGATGATGTTTAGCGACACTAACCACAACCTAAATTTAATGGGAAATACAGAGTCCAGATAACTGGATTGTTGAGCCTGTGTTGCCTTTGGGACTACTTCATTTAAGAGGGAGAGAGACAGGAAATGTACGGAAGAGAAAAGGAAAATGTCATGTGTGTTTGCACTTATTGCAAGTCGCTTTGGACAAAAGCGTCAGACAAATGAAATGTAATGTAATGGTAAATGGTCTGAAGGGCACAGGAGTCAAACCAGAGACCTTCTGTCTGCGGCTGGGGATGTAGATCCATGTGCTATACACCCTGACCATTCAGCTATCAAGTCACCAACATGTTTTATATACAATAAAAATGTAATAATAAAATAAAAATGCAAAATTATTTAAACCCCCCCACCCACACAAACTGCCAAAAAAACTTTTAGATTATTTTTTATTAAAGATTACCCTCATTTGTGTACTTGTGTTGAATACTTACCTCTTTTTGCGGCCATCCACTTCAGATGTTCCTCTGCTCATTGCACCAATCGCAGCCCCCACATGCATGATGTCATCAAACCCTGTCAGCCAAGTACAACAGCTTTTGGTGAGGATGCACAATAGAGATTGACATTTTAAGGGGTTATTTGGTTTTCTACAAGCTCTTTGGGATTTCAGTTTGAAAGAATATGTAATCGTTTAACTTAACTAGTGTCCTTATCATTTCAGTACCAGTGTACAAACAAATGATTGGGAGCAGGTTAATGCTGCCTTCTTTTTGATCACTACATTACCATCAAAATAATAATAAATATTAAACCTTGTGACTCATGTTTCCAAAGTAAATTTTAACATAAACTTAACACTTACTTAATAAATATAAACTTTAATATGGGAGTACGTAAAAAGAACGTTTTTTTCCTGCAGCAATTAAACTGCATTTCATGGATTGAGGATTTATTCTAACTTAAGTTGAACTGTTTAAGGGAAATCCACTCATCTGCCAAACGTTCCCAACTCAAAGGGGGACATTTGAACCGGATCAGGGATGAGTGAAGTGGTGATAAAGGGACCAGTTTTTTTTACCTATGCCTTGAGGCCTGGCCTTGTAGACGACAGGGGGAGGACTGCCAGGAGAGGGCGGGTGGCAACGCTGGACTCCTACACTACACAGCATGTCCAGCAGTATCTTTCTGTTAGGACCTTTCATGTTAACACAAACACACACGCAAACAAGCAAGTCAATGTGTTATTAACATGCACACACCACAAACAATAAAGAGAAAGGGAGAGAGTCGGAAAGATAAAGACAGAGCGAGAAAAGAGGGGAGAGTGACAGAAAGAACATGATGAAGTTGTTGGCAAAATTCATGCATTTTCAAAAATCTAAAAATAACAGCCAATTACATTTGTTGACCATTTCTGCTTCAGACAAGCAAGTGGATTGTTTCAAACACAATCTTGTGTGTGTGTGTGTGTGTGTGTGTGTGCGTGTGTGTTTAGACAACAAATATGCTCATGCAATAATATTTGATGAATAGAAATCCAAACTAAATGTTCTTTTTCCTCACTTCACTCTCTTTTTTTCCACTTCTCAACAGAAACACTTTGCACATTACTGACACTGTAGTGATAAATTCACACTTGTGATATCGAATCTAATAATAAAGTAAAAAATCACTAATACAACAATGTCTGTGCAGAGGTTTCGCAATCAACAGCAAGACATTTGCATTTATAAACATGACATTAAATTAGATCACAAAGGGTAGTTAGATTAAGCAAAAAAATTATATAATTGTATACATGCATTTTACTTGCAGAGTTAATTATTCCCCTCACTCTTGAAAACTCCTGGCCCTCCTGCATCATTTACCTTTGCTTGTGCGTGCCGCAATCAGTCCAGGGGTTTCTCCCAGGTCATTGTGGATCTCCACATCAGCACCAAACACGATCAGAGCTTTGATCAATTCTATGTGGTCCATCTAAAGAGCACAGACAGACTTTTTCCAATACAAAAACAGATCACGTTGTACAGTAGGATTTCTGTGACATTAAATACAAAAAATATTTGAAATCATAATTTTTTGCTTTGCTTTTGCTTATTATTTACTGTCTACATTCACATTTGGAAGTAGTTGCATTATTTCCAGCTGAGCAAAGTAGCGCAATTTTGCAAGAAATGTCTGTAATAATATTGAGAGAAATGACCAATGCCATTTCATGAACATCTGTGAGAGGATATTTTGGTTGTTTTGGTGCGTAAGACTATGGATGTATATATATATATATATTTTTGCACACACCTTCATAGCAAGGTGAAGGGCGGTGTTCCCATCCTGGCCCTTCAGGTTGGCATTCACCCCGTGGGTGAGCAACACCATGGCCGCCTCAAATCGACCCCTCTTGGTGGAAATGTGGAGGGCACTCTCCCCCGTCTTACTTAGGTAGTTCACTTCGCAGCCATGCTCCAGCAGAATACGACACATCTAACACAGATAGAAAATCATTTTAATCCCTGTGAACTTATCTCAACACAACTGTATCATTAAGTTCATCTGGATTCAAGGTTTCTCTGTATTTCTCAGTCTTGAGTTGTTCGCTCATAGCCATTAATATTTCTTCCAAGCTTTAACATGTTCGAATATCTGGATGTACAGTATTCCACTATAATGCAAAATATTAAATTCAAGCTGTTCATTATGGATTTGTAACACAATACCCATGAAGTAATATTTTTACCTCAGCAGTTTTAGCCCAGTGCAGAGGTGTCCCGCCATACAAAGAGTCTTCAGCCTGGATCTGGCCTGGATCTGCTTTAAGGATCTCCTCCACACAGCTGTCGTAGAAGCAAAATTGAAAAATACTTACGAATAGGTATTTAAATACACATTTCATCACCTATAAAAAGTATGGCAAACAATACCCTCTTCTTTTATTCTACTTCCCGTTCTATAAACCTCTAAGTGCAAATTTAAGGTGAAAATTTAACATGAGCAATAATGATTACACAGCTGCATTCAGTCAAAGAGACAACAGCCCCAGCCACCGGTCCATGGGCCGGTACCGGTCCGTGGGCGGCAGTGGCGTAGTCTGTTGGGCAGACACCTTTGGAACCGAACATCGCTGGTATTTGTATGTGATTGTTTGTGTAACTGTCTGTAGTGTGTGTACATCAATAGAGTGAGTAAACTGAATTTCCCCATTGTGGGACAAATAAAGGTGGTCTTTCTTTCCTTTCTATCATTTGGTACCGGGCCTCACAGAAATAATTATTAGTACCGTAATAAACCGAATATAAGACGTTTTTTGTTTTGTTTTTCGAAGAAAAAGAGGCGACGTCTTATATCCGGGGTTTAAACTTTTCAATGTAATGACACCGGAGCATCGTATCGCTCTCTGCGGATACACAGCCGCAGAGAGCGGCCAGGGGGCGAGACCGCCGCATCCACGCTGGGCTGGGTGTTCAGAGAGAGTGTCGATCCCACGAGGGGGTAGCCGGACGACTGAACGGATGACCCTCGCAGGTGCGTCCTAGCAACAACTCCCTCGGGAGAAACCGAGAGACGTGTTGCACATTGCATTTGCATATATATTTTGACGTATTTATCAGCCACCTTTACGACCGGTCCGTGAAAAACATTGGATTATATTAAACTGGTCTGTGGCACAAAAAAGGTTCAGATACGCTGTCTTACAGTATATAGTACAACATATAAATAAGATATTAATGTTTATTAGCAGTTACAATCTATATATGTATGATACTATATACTGTTTTTGTAAATATATATATATATATTGTACACATATGTGTGTGTGTAAATGATCACCCTTTCCCTTAATTCTACTTACTCCTTCTCGCTGTACTTCATGGCATTGTGGATAGGATAGCCAGTGCCACCGAGGACATCACACTTGGCCCCACCATCCAACAGAGCTTTGACGCCCTCCACGCGTCCCATACGGCAGGCCACATGGAGAGGGGTTTCCCCATTGCTGTTCAGCTCATTCACCCCCGAGCACAATCGTGAGCACAGGACCTGGATGAGGAGAGGATGGAGAACATGGCAGTAAATATTTACAGTAAAGGAGGTAAAAACAATATGCCACTGCAATAATAATCAACTGCTTATTATTGTTCTGACCTGAAACAGCAACAATCTTCAATCAGTTGTCGTATAAAGCACTGAGATGAACATTTTTGAGCTGTCTATTTGGAGACTGAACCATTTTTATTTTTACCTGCCCAATTTTGTTCCTGGGAAACATTAAACCTACTAAAGAAGTTATTTGCGCTCACCTGTATGACGGCATGAGAGTCCTGCTTGGCAGCGCAGTGCATGGGCGTCTCTCCATTGCAGTCTTTGATGTCAGTGCGAGCTTGGCTTTCCTCCAAAAGCTCTGTAACACACACCAAGTCACCTCGCTCACATGCCAGATGCAGGGGGGTCTGACCTGAAGCATCCCGAGAGTTGATCTGGCTGGAGAAGATCAACAGATCACGGTTGTGTGGCATGGATAACTGACACCTTTATTATGTGAAAGATTACAGTAGCAGTCACGTTGCCAACTGTAAGCTTTAAGTAGAAGATGATATATGAATTTTGCTCTGAATGTCTCTTTCATGATATTAATGTCTTCACTTCGTTACTGGGTGCATTTAAAATGCATTTAAATTGCTAAATGTTGCTAATAGATAAAGCAAACATATGTTGAATTGACATGGGTTAACCATCTAAAACAACATGCACGTGAGAGAAAGAAGAAGCGAATCCAAAATGAGGAGTATTGTCAAATAATTTGAAGCTAAACCGCTATAATCTTTTAATACGATTTTAAATGCCCTGGAAACATAAAGCAGTTGTACATAGCAAATAGATATTTCTTCATTGTCTAGATCCAGGTGCTTACTCTTTCATATACTGTAAATATATAGTGTCACTAATCATTACACTTCCCATGTTGTCTTTTCTCAAATGCGAAGAACGTGATGCTTTTCTATGTTTTATATTACTGCAAACTGAGTAATTTGTTTTATTTATATTTTTTAGGACAATATACACCAAAGCCACCTAAAAACGAGCTCATCCTGTCTTACCTCTGTACATAGTTATGTTTAAGACACTCCCTCAGGCCTGTCTCCACAGAGATGTGGGCAGAGCTCCAGTCTGGGTGGTTGCGGATGCAGTCTACAATTGGTTGGGTGGTCTCAGCCTTCAGAGAAAGAGTCTCATAGAAGGGGCGAAGCTTGAGGGCATACTGCGGAAACCAGTTCATGGCATCCTCCTCTGAGGCCACCTGAAAAAGCCTGGCACATGCAACAAAAATATACAACGTTATTTTTTGTTTATCTAGATGGGTGTCAAACACTTCAAATGTGTCATCACCATTAATGAAGGATGAGTAAGAATATAATACATCACCATAGCTGTGTGCAAAGGTTTGGTCAATGCAACATTTGCAGCAAATAGACATTTGAAATGTATCATTCTCTAAATTATAACAAACCAAACAGTAAATGTGGGATGTGGGATATATTGCAAAGCTGTCTCCCAAACACAGTATGATTTTTCTGTGATATTTGGTGAGGTCAGGGGACAGAGATGGTTGTTCCAAAAGCTTCAATAGGGATCTGTGACATGTTGTGAAGGAGACTCTTTTTTCAGTAATTGTATTTTCTGAATTTCCCTCAACATGGATGCCAAAGAGCCTTGAAATTGTAATTTTGCAATGGCAGTGTATTTCTTGACTCGTCTGACTTGCTGCGGTTCCCTCTACTGGTGAACTTTGGTAACATTTAAATCATCAATACACTTGATTGTAGTTGCTGTGTTACTGACACACTTCCACGAACATCAGTCATTAGAAGTAGCATGAACTGATCTCTATGGACTAATCCAAGTTTCTTCAATTAAATAATAATAATAATAATAATAATAATAATAATAATAATAATAATAATAATAATAATAATAATAATAATAATGTAACTTTATCATGTAATGTAATCAGATGTTAAGGATTGGAAGTAACCCGTGCATTTCCATAACACATCTGTATATCAAATAAAATGAAAGCGGCTGAAATATGCAACAAATGACACATCGCCACTCTCCAACTCCATGGTGTGATGAACACTGACCTCAGGACCACAGTGGGCGTCTCGGGGCACATAAGCAGGCAGTCCCATGACTGGTACTGGCTGTTCCTGTACAAGACCAGGCGACCCTCTTCCTTCTGCACCACTTTTCCTCCTCCACCATAGTCAGACAGCGGGACGTCCCGGACCCGGTACGGGTTGGTGAAGAGGGTCGACACGGAGGAGACTTTGTCCAGCAGGCGGCCAAGGAACTGCATCGTCACCTGAGAGAGATAGAACGCAGGGGAGGAAAGTCTCTCTTAGCTCCAAATTATGAAATAAGACCGATTCCAGCAGACCACGCACCTCTTGGCTCTACCACAGCCTGTTGGATTGCTGTCAGCATTAATGAACAACGAATGACTTCAATTCCATTTTATGTCTGGTCTTAAGCCTACAGGTTAGATTAGTAGAACGGTGGACGACTCCGATCAGAAACGATCTCACGCGCATTTAAGGGCTCTTTATAGCGTTTCATTTGATAACTCGGGTTAGCCGTCAACTACACTTTCAGGACAATCCCAAGAATCTAAAAGATGAACAAACGGCTCCCCTCATGGGATTCCAGTTACCCACAGTCTGTGTGACGTGACGCCAGCGCTAACAAGCAGCGCACAGAGCAGCGACAGCTGCCCTCTCGTTCATGACTTATGAATATACATAAGTGTATAATGATGTGTGAAGCCCTCTCAGCATGTGTTCCACCCCGTGCTGACTGTCGGCGGTGGGGGAGGCCGTATGGTGGCGGCTCTGGTGCTCCGTACTCACCTGCTAGCTGTCCTCCTCTGAGCTGACTTATGACAGCGACATCAACAACCGCCGCACTGCAGCCTAACTTGATACGATTGACGGCGGGTTCCTCCAATCGGAGCACGAGGACTGGAGACCTACTCGCGCAAGTGGGGGTGAGGCCAGTTACACGGAAAGTCCCACCATCAAAGAGGCTGGTTCTAGTACGTTCTATTAGTTTAGGCTCTATCTATACGTGATCTATGATCTATTTTACATACATTATTGTTTATTTTTATTTTGTGTTATATAATGGGCTATTGTCTCTTTTACTGAATGCAGCTGGGTAAATCATTATTGCTCACGTTAAATTTCACCTTATATTTGCACTCAAAGGTGTATCTTTTAGTTTTCACAAGAAATTACCCATATCAGAAGTTTATTGATCAGCAGATATCTGCACTAGGCTTTAGAGTTAAAATAATTGTAGTAAATTCTTTCTACCACTAAATATATATGTTGAAAAAGCAATTGACATGTTTATTAAAGGCTCTAAGCAATCAAATTCATCAAATACAATCATCTTGGTAGCGTGCATGTTGTTTCAACATTACAATTTAAACGCTCATGAACACTTCCCAGCTCTGAACACAAAGAACTAAACAAAGTGAAAATGATGAGAACATATGACCATACTAATTTTCTTTTATTTTTTTGTTTTTTGTTATGACAGTTGGTATTATATGATAATAATGAAAACAGGGGATGAGTTTCAGAAATGTAAAAGTGAGTCAGCATGATCTCCAGTAAACGCTTGGGGAACACAGCTAGATATAGTCACTGTTTGAAGAACCAAAATCGACACTGATCTTCAGCTTAGTTTCTCTCAGTTTAATTTCACTGCGTCCTTGGTTCTATTTGGTTGACTCGTCAATTCGTACAACCGTATTACCTTTTATTTCCTCCAGCTGTTTCACATCAATAACTTTAAACCAGGGGTGGGGAACCTTCGGCCAGCGGATCGTATGCGCCCCGTGA
The DNA here is from genome assembly GCA_016785305.1 of Colistium nudipinnis. Lineage (NCBI taxonomy): Eukaryota > Metazoa > Chordata > Actinopteri > Pleuronectiformes > Rhombosoleidae > Colistium > Colistium nudipinnis. Next base: position 1,912,277 of record JAFBJU010000413.1, read on the forward strand.
GACCATTTGATCCGGCCCGTAATATAATTCACAATTAACCTACTCACAAAACAAATCAAATCAGAAATAAAATAAGACCGCAATTAATAAAAGAGTGTTTTTCTTTCCGGGCCACAGCTAGGGTCCTGAACACTACACGAGCAGAGCGTGCCATACGCAGTCACGTTCATGTCAACAGTGGATCAGTGTCTTTCTCGCTAACGACAAATATAGGGACTTTTTCTGGTCTTACAATAGCCTCACGCACCCGCAGCAGTCCCAGCTACAGTCAGAGCAGAGAGGTGTCCAACACTCTCAGCGTCTGCAAATGAATCCCGTGCGCAAAGCGCCCGCTGATCCCACCCTGGCTTACAGTGTTACTTCAATGTCAAACTAAAAGTGTCACATTACACATGCTTAAAGTCAAAATCAAAACATACAAATCCAAACAGTGCAACATTTAAAATTTCCCCCCCCCAAAAAAAGAATAAACTGCAGACTGTCACATATAAGTTGCTTCTCATTGCGGAATCGCAGGAAAAATAAATAAATGGGCTGTGTCTTAGTGTGTATCTAAAAGGTTCTGTGGTAAAAAATGTCCCTTGATTGAAAAAAGGTTCCCCATCCATGCTTTAAACCATTGGGATGAATTTTATTGTTTCATCATTCTTTGCATGGCATTTAAGAGCATGGCAAAATAAACATACATATAAACAAAAATGGCAAATATCAAATGTTACAGTGAATTAAACACATAAAAGTGTATTTAAAATAACTTGCTTCCTTTATTTTATGACATTATATGTGTAGACATGGCTGCTGCTGGCAACCTGAGATGTGAAGATGAGTCTCTGCGCTCCCTCTGCCTCTGAATGTGTTCACTGATCCATTTGATATAAAGATGAAGACCATGAATGAGGCTGAGCTGAAGAGGGTCTGTCAGTTTGCAGTGGATGTGACTCTTGATCCTTATACAGCACAACCTGCGCCTATCCTATCCAATGACGGAAAACAAGTAAAGCATGGCAATGTGAGGAAGAATCTGCAAGACAATCCAGAGAGATTTTCTTCTTGTGTTAATGTCTTGGGAAAGCAGAGTTTCTCTTCAGGCAGATTCTACTTTGAGGTTCAAGTTAAAGGAAACACTAAATGGGAGAGTTGGTCAACAGGAAGGAAAACATTCAACTGAGCCCTCATAATGGTTACGGGACTATCTGGTTGAGAAATGAAAATGAATACGAAGCTCTTGCTGACCCTCATGTCTGCAAAGCCTCAGAGTGGTACTTGGAAGATCTGGTTAAGGCAGGTGAACAATGCTCTTGTTGGCCCTGAAGTCCATCTCTCATTGAAATTTCAGCCGGAAAAGGTGTGGGTGTTTGTGGATTATGATGAGGGTCTGGTCTCCTTTTATGACGTAGATACAGCAGTACTTATCTACTCCTTTACTGGCTGCTATTTCACAGAGAATCTCCACCCATACTTCAGTCCCTGTAATCATGATGGTGGTAAAAACTTTGCCCCACTGATCATCTGTCCTGTCAATCAAACTGGAAAGACTGGAAATTACACAAGTCGTTGTATCAATTGATTTGTTTTTATTCCATGGGATAGATGCTGGCTCTCTCTCTCTCTCTCTATCATAAATATTGTAAACTGTAAATGTGTGGATTTGTACATCCAGGGAGGGATCCCTCATGTGTGGCTCTCCATTATCTTCATTGTTTTCTCCTGTCTTTTTTATGTGCAGAGGATGTTGCACTCTGTACCTATTGCGAGGCACAATGAGCCATTTTTTGGTGAAAAGTAGATTGAACAGAGGCTTACAACACTATGTTGAAAATGAGTCTCATTCGAGGCCCTAGGTTTTATTAATCATTGGTTTACAATTCATGGAGGAACTGGGTCTGCTCTCAGTGTGTTTAAATCCACGGCATCAGGTCAGATCAGAGTTAGGTTGAGTCAGATGCTGGTTACTAGTTACGCTAGTTGGATTTATTAGAGTTCTTCGCTAGTAGTCATGGCGCCTGACCCACAATGACGGGTGAGAGCTGAAGCTTCACGCGGTTCTTTGCATCCTCGTGAGTGTCGTCGTCGTTGCCAGGACGACCGGAGAGGGGGGGGGGGGCTGACCTCGGCCACGTGACGGATTACAGGCTGGTCGCTGCAGTTGTAGTGGAGTGAGCGTGTGTGCGTGAGTCTGTGTGTCTCTGTGAGCGTGTGTGTGACGCCCCTTGCACAGTTTGGCAGTGGTCAGCCCGTCATCTGGTGAGAGCAGCACGGAAGCAGGTCGCTCAGTCCGGGCGTGAAAGATGGAGCTCTCAGCGGCAGGGGATCGCATTTTCGCCGCGGAAGCCATACTGAAACGCCGCGTCCGTAAGGTGAGCCACGCCGCCCTCCGACCCGCGTCTTTTGGCTGCCTGCAGATGTTGGCCACGGTCGGCGCGGTACGGCACGGCGCGGCGCGGCACTACTCCAGACCACAGACTCGGGGGCTGTGTATTTGCGCATATGCAACCCAGCGGAGGCCCTTAGCCAGGCTGAAGCTTTAACTTTGCTCGTCCCAATTAGCTCGAAGCTAACTAGCACGGCCACGGCTCGCGAACACCGAAACATTGTGGGTCAATAAAAACGGCCACACAAAAACGCGGCTATCTGTACAAGGTAACAGCAAGACCCGCCGATGGTCTATGTGCCGTGTTGTGAAATGGAGGGGGCCAACTCCTTTGCCAGCTAATGGTAGCTAAAAGCTATACGGCCACAATCTTTATTTTACTGTTCGTGGAAGATGTGCATGGTGCACTCAGGTTGGAGGCTGTTGCTTTCTTCCTCATAATCTATCCCACTCCTTTACTGGGTGAGAGAAAGGAGTGTGCCAGTCACAACAGATTAAGAACCCGCGATCTTGTTTTCTTTATCAGCCTATTATGGTTGTTATGCTGGAACGACCCTATAAATAATGGTAGGATGCCATTTTAAGGGACTTTAACCAGCAGGCCCTCCAGGCCCCTAGTTATTTACGATTAGCCTGCAAAAACTTCACTTTGTTGTTGAGATGCATGTAATCCATATTAAGGCTTGATAAAAGGTGTTTATTCAAATGTAAAAACGACTTTCCCTTTACCTCTATGTGGAAAATAAATATGAAAATGTAAATGAACGTATGGGATTATAAGCTTGGGCCAGGATGAGCTCACATCTAAGTGTGACCAGTAAAGCCAAGCATCCTCAGCTACAAGTCCTGTTTCTTGTCTGAAATATGATTATATTTAAATATGATGTTTGACAGACTTTCCAAGACCTGACAAGGACAACTGAAACAGGCTTGAATTCATTACATTATGTTGGGCAGGATTGTGTTCCGCTTAATGGGCGTTGCAGAAACACTCAAAACTGAGGTCCAAACAGCAGCAAGGACACTGCTGCAAATTAATTCCAGATTGAAGGGATTCTCTTTAAACAAAACTTTGTCCCCACCATGCTCATACTGTAAATGAACTGCGTTTGATTGTCCACCATTTGTCATTTTCTTACAGGCAAGAATTGAATACCTGGTGAAATGGAAAGGATGGGCAATGAAGTGAGTTCTTCTCACAATGATGACTTAAATGCAAAAATCACAACGTTCAGTTTCTTTATAATTATTCATATTTGCTTTTTATTAACCACACATAAAACTTAAGTCATGAATAAGGTCCAGTTCTGTTATTTATGTTGCTGCATCTTTGTTCAGGCACAGCACTTGGGAGCCAGAGGAGAATATTCTGGATGACAGGCTGATAATGGGCTTTGAGCAAAAGTGAGTAAAGGCTGGTACACAATTAGATAACATACACTATGTGCAAAATACAAAATTGTTAATTCACACATTCTTGAGTGTATTTTGTATTATCAAACTTCAGTTTTAGTTTCTGCCAATTGTTGTATCTATCCACTTTAAGTATGCATCTATACTTGGTATTCTGGCATGCACTAAATACTGAAAAGTTTCCTCAACTTGAAAGGAGGTGTTATATGTGAGAACCCACCCAAATATCCTAAAATGTCCCTAAGGAATTTTCCCCAACCCTAAGCCATTTATTGCCAAATCACAGACAACCCAGTGACCATGTGAACTTATGTCACATCCCTGCTCCTGCAGTCCTCCTGTTTGATGCAGGCACCACCCTTCGCCTGCATGTTATGGATTTTCTTCTGATTTTGTGAATCTTAGCAAAACAATGTCATTCTGTGTTTTGCATATTTAAACTTACTTAATACACTTTCCAGAGTTCATGTCTAAAAGCTGTTCATCGCAATACATCGCTCTTCTTCTTGGTCTCGTCTTGTGAATGTAAAAAGTCCATCTGAGCTCAAGTCCTTGTTGTCTGCTTCCAAGCCACTTGTGCTGCTGTTCACAGTAAACTAAAATGGACAGGATGCTAAGACAAACACCCCAAAAGAGACACAACTAAAATGACACATCAAGTGGAAACTAAAACGGTTAGGCCGCTCTACTTTCACACAACCACAACTTTCGTCATCTATTTTGATATGTACGCATTTGCTCATCTCTTTCTGTTTTTTAGAGAGAGTTTTTCATCTGGATTGTGTGTTGGTAAACAGTATTTTCTTTGTTTTTTTGCAGGGAACGTGACAGGGAAATGAATGGGCCAAAGAAGAGGGGACCAAAACCCAAAAACGTTGTCATGAAGGTAGTTTTTAAAGTTTGTGTGCTTGTAAGAAGTTGTGGAGTCTTACTTTTCAAAAAGCAAAACTACAATGTATTTATTTAAAATTAATCGTCACCTTTAAAAGAAAAAAGAGTGGAAACTAATATGGGTGGTTTGTACTGTTAAATGAGGAATAAGGTTCATCCAGGTGCAGCAGGTGTTTTCCTTGTTGGAAGTCTATTTTTAATTATTTAATCACAGACACACAACAGTGCAGCCTGTCTTAAGAAAATAACTGCTATAGGGATGAGTTTATTCACTTCTACTCTTTTACACTGTTTTTATTTTTACAAGGCAACTCGGAACAGGCTCAGCACAGTCTGGTGCTGTTCTCTACAGTTTAAGAGTTTGGCTAACATGACATGCAGAATCACACATCACAAATAGTCAATCAGTGGTTGATTTGCTGATCCTAGTAAGAACAGATTTGATGATGGTCAGGTCCAGTGACTGCAGTGAAGTTCATGGCTGGTGAGGCACTGACTTACCAGAGTACTGTCTGTAGTGTCTGCCTCACCTTGTATCTTTTCACTGTGGCTTTATGTCACATCAGGAAGACTAAATATGTCCCACACATACATTAAATACATTAGCTAGACTGTAAATATTATACTGATGACAAACAGAGAGATAGCAACAAGCATGCGTCATATGTCAACTTAGTTTGCGAGGGATTGCACAATCCGAGGTGAGGCACAGATCGTCGCTGCCTCAGCTCGCATCTCTCACCCAATAGGAACAGAAGATGGGCCCTTTCAGTGCTTTTGACTATAACAATGATGCAAATTAGCATTTCCTTTTTCTGTAAAATCAAACCTGGTTTGGGCTCTAAAGTTTCTTCTTTCTTCTAGGCTTCTACTCAGAAAAAAGAGCCCAAGAACAAAGCACCCAGTGCCCGCCAGACTACATCACGTTCCTCTATGTCCACCTCCAGCCGAGCAACTCCCTCCTCGTCTGCCTCCCCTCATCGTTTACCGTCTTCGTCCTCTTCCTCAACTGTTGCACCGTCCCCCAAACTTAACTCCCTCGCAGCCACCCACAAGCTAAAGAAGGACATTCACCGCTGCCACCGGATGTCCAGGCGTCCCCTGCCCCGTTCAGATCCCACGGCGTCCGCTTTCTCCAACTCTGGGGGTTTACCGTCCCGCATGCATGTCTCTCCCTTCTCTGAGACCGTCCGCATCCTCAACCGCAGGGTCAAACCCAGAGAGGTCAAGAGAGGTCGCATCATTCTTAATCTGAAGGTCATCGACAAGCCAGGCAGGGGTGGCACAGGGGCAGGCAGTAGGAATAATACTGCAGGACGCCAAAACATCCCTTCTCGCAATCGCATAATTGGAAAAAAGGGAGAGGCCCCCTACAGACCTTTCCAGCCTCCTCTGAAGATGTTGGGGTTTCCGATGTATGGGAAGCCGTTTGGGCTGCAGTGTGGAGGCCCTTTGTCTGTTCCCTCCCACCGGGGGTCATGCTCTAGCAAAGGGGCCAGGGACAGCCGCACTTCCTCTCAGTACCAGACACCTCCTTCTCCCTCCAGCTCCAGTGGCTCTGAAGGAAAAACTCCCGTCACCTCAGCGTCACAGTCCCAAACCGCCCCTGGAGCTTCCCCTTCCGGCGAGGATCCCAAGCCCAGTGCCGATCTAAACACAGGGGCGTCACCATTGCTACCTTCCTCACCTTCTTCTTCTTTGGAAGAAGACGAGGAGGGCGCCCAGGACAGTTTGGTGCCCTCCGAAGGAGGCAGGATAAATCCCCTCCAATGTCGGGCAAAACGCCCTCCGCCCATTACTCTCCCCCTCGCCCCCCCAGGAGCCCAGAGCTCTGCCCCCGACGAACCCCAAAGGGTGCCTGCCGAGGGAGACCCCGACTGGCACCCCGAAATGGCACCAAGCTGCAAGGATGTGGTGGTCACCGATGTCACCACCAACCTCGTCACGGTCACGATAAAAGAGTTCCCCTCCCCGGCCTCTTGCCCCGCCTCCCCCTCTGCCAGTCCTGATAATGCCTCTTCTCCCCCTGCCACCCCCTCCGACAACCCCTCCCCAGCCAAGCCATAGGAGAGCAGATGCTATGAAGGTGAAAAATATCACAACAGCCCCCTCCTACCTTTTTGTTAAATGTGTGTCCATATTTGTAGAACGATTATTGAAATGTAGTGCAACTCTACACCACCCAGCCATTGAATGGTAAAAAGAAGAGCATATTTTTTTTAGAGAGAAAAATATATAAAGGAGCAGCTAATATGCCCTTGTTTTCACTTAAATTGCCATATTTTGTCCACTTGCACAGCACTGACTCTTAGAAGCAGAAGGTAGGAATCTGATTTGTTTCCATTTACGTGTTCCATACAGGCTGAGTTTAGCCTATTGGCTGTAACACACATGGAAAGTGTTGCCCATCTGGTGCTGTGGGGGACCTTTCATCAAGTGTGGTGTGTGTGAAAGAAACAAATACGATTCTGATACACGCTCTGCTGCCAAGGCTGTTCCACGCAGCTTTCGAGGTGTACCGCCAATTTCCTGCCCCCAGTCTCATTTGAAGTCCAGCTAGTTAATGATAAATGAGGTGGTGTGTTTTTTGCACTCAACACAGTTGGACTCTCCTATATTGCATCAATACAGCGAGGTAAATGCAATGCACTTGACTGCATCAAGAAAATAACCTGTTCTGTGTTGTTTTTTTTTAAAAAATTTCAAGGCCTTTTCCTCTGGCTCTCTGGAATGCACATGCATATACATACAATATAATTCAGTATTTGTATGCACGCACACACTTAAAAGCTGCAAATGAATATACAAAAAAACGTTTGTTTTTAAGTTATTGCTGACCTTACCGTCTCTTCCTGCTTGCCTTGTTCTTTCAAACCCACCACCTTCTTCAATTCAGTACCGTCCACCAAGACTCTAAACTGGCCTGCACGTTGGTGTCACAGATGTTTCTCCCTTTACCAGTTTTGTGCCACATAACTTCTCAAAATCTCAAGGTTAAGAAGGTCCATAAGCTGAACACAGTTTAGACTTGAGATACAAACAATGCAGCTAAAATGTGTAATTTGTTGAACCTACACGCTTCTTATTCGAAGTGGGACATGTATCCAGGGAATTATGGCTTGTTGTCTGTCTACCTTATGAATTGGCTGGTAGAGCAAATATCTGTCCACCCTTTCTTGTTCTGTTTGGATGTTGTGAGTCTGTCTTTTAGCCAAGAATGTTCTCAAAGGTTTTCTTTTTATTAGCATCGCTTCATGTAGCATGGTTCAGTTTCCTGCCTCTTGTATGACTGGAGAGATACAGTATTACCAGGCCAAGACTTTACCAGTCATTTGAGGACAGAAGCTGTTGTCTGTACCTTTCTGTTTGGCTAGATGCTGGAAAAGGTTAACTGTGTCAGTCTTTTTGATACATCACAAAGGTAGACATACATATACCATTTTTGTATTGGTGAAACACATATTAAATTGAAAATGTCTTCATTTTTGATAAATGTGCAGCTTTCAACGTAAAAGCTACTTGATACCTGAATGAATAGTGACATTTTCCATTCAAAGTTAAAAAAGGACTTACCGCCACTTAAAATGAAGAATGTCTTTCCTTATCTTGGATTGCACTCCTCGTCAAAGTTATTCAAGATCTCTGTATGTCAAATGATGCTCACGATAACCATTATGTTACAGTCCGAGAAGCTTGTCAGGAAGCCTGGTAGTTTTGGCAAGAAAAATCTTCACCAGAAGGTTTGATCCCAGATGACCGAGATGCCCAAATGTAGTTCAACCCTATGACTGTTTGTGCAGTTTATTTTTAAGCAAAATACCTACACTCTTGTCAATGATCAAACACTTGCATCATGCGCTGACTATCGAGAGTTTCAGAAGTACTTCAGAAGAAACCTATCCCTTTATACTCAGACTCCAAACCCTTTTTTCTTGTGCAGCCTGCCCTTTGTAGACCAGACCTTGGCTTACTTACGCATACTACACATAACTGTGTTACAATATTTAAAACATGTTTTGCATGTATTGCCTTATAGCTGCTCGACTCAACCATGGCCACACTCCAGGTGAGGTTGTCTTAACCTCGCCTAACTCAGCTCGTTGGCATAATAATAAAACAGTACTACTCTAAACCATAACTTATAGCATGGTAACTTTAAGTATAACATTATCCCAGACTTTAATAACACTTCGCTGTTGCTCGTCTTTCTCTGAGGATTGCGAGTCCAGCATTGTCCATGTCTCCTGTCCTGTCATGTACTGGATGGTTTTCTTAGCTGTCAATACTGTTTCAATACTCTCATAGGTTATAGATGGAAGGATTTATTCCAAAATGGCACATCCATCCCATGAAGAAAAATAGTCAGTGTTATGAAATTTCAATTACAATACTTAAAAAAAGGCCAGCACTTACCTTTATAGTCTCACAAGACAACATGAAGCGAATTTCCTTCTTCTACTGGGTCGTACTTTGGAATAGATTTTTGCCTTTATTATATCTTCAATATTTTTCAGTGGTGGTTAGAAGTGACTCTTGCAGTTGGTAGATGTGAAAGGTTTTAGGCTGCTAAGTGACATTTCCAACTTATAGCATTGTGTTTTCTTTCCCATATGGGGTAGCACAACTTAACCTAGTGGCCTATCTTTCAACCAAATAGGGCTCTTGATTTTGCTATTTTACATGTTTAAGCTTTTCTTCCCCCTTTGAATTGTTTTGCATTTTTATGTGATGTAATTTTAGGTGCTAAATTTACCTGGCACTAATTGGAATAAAGGAAGGATCCTTGATTAAATGTATTGATTAAGATGCTTAATGAATTGAAAATTGTGCTTTTTAAGCTTTTTTTCCTTCTGTACTGTACTTAAATAGTTTTTTTAAATATGCATAATTGTGTTGATGTGATGCTGTTTATTTGCAATGCAATTTTTAATACTCCAATATGGGTTTTAATCAGAAGGCATACTCTCATTTTGATGTGTCAAGACTGGTTTTGTCTGATTTTATGCGAATATGAATTATGTACATTGTTTTCATGGTAATGAGGAGGAGGTGGAGGATAATGACATTGAAATGTATCTGAACTTTTGAAGCATGCTTTGCAAACCCTTATTGTACAGATTATGTATTCAGTGTCATGTTAACTGTTACCGTTGTTCCTTTCCGTGTGTTTCTTGTACAAAGCTTTTGATTAAAAGCTCTTCAAAAAGCAGCTCTTTGTTTTAAATTAAATTAAATTAAGATTCTTTAATGCCAAAATATCAGAAGAATATGTCTGACTAAATGCAGGTGATTTATTGGCAGATCATGAGCCAGTTTATATATATATATACTCATTTTGGCCTAATCAGACATTATAGTTATACATACAGTAACTGAAGAATGTAATACAATATCGCTATCTTCTCGTTTCCATCAAGTTGTTGAAAACATCTCGTGCTTCACAATCTCCACTTGCTAGTTCTACAAACCAGGTCACCTCTTTTTGTGTAACCCTGCCAACATAAAAGATAAACAAACAAGCATACGGAAAAGAAAATAGCCACCTAGTGCATATTACCTTGATCATAACACTTACAGACTTATTGCACATATCCTACAATGTATTTTATATTAAACAATAAATGTTTATTAAAAAGTTTTAACTAATTGTTCTCATTCTTATCATTTGCCTTTTAATTACAATACTTCATTTGTATTTGGCTATATTGGCTATATGTTGGCCCTTATATTTCCACTTACTGTCCTGTGTTATGCTGAGTAACCATAGGCCATCTCTCCTGCTACTAACAGCGAATATTCCTCGTGCTGCTTCCAAATATCCCACAGGACGGCGCTGTTGAGCCACTGTGATACATCCACGGCAGAGCAGCGGAACACAGCGGAAACCTCAGAGGTTATTCACCTCTGAGTGTTCTAATGTTGTGATGAATAGCCAAATACCTGTATTTGAAACACCTTTATTCTTTTCCTCAGGTGGTTTCATGTCAGGAGAGATGGTGATTTGCTAGACTGTGACTCTTTGCTGTTGGCTCTCTGGTAAGATACCACTGGGTTTATGAGCCAGATGGAACTAAACAGTGGTTTGATGGTGGTGGCCTACATCTGCATCAATGTGTGTGTGTGCGCGCGTGCATTCATGCGTGTCACTGACTGGAGTGGTGCTTGAGCCTCTGATTATGATGGAGGTTTAAGCTCACATTATCAAACCACATAAATATTTCCATGAGCCGTGTGTCTCTGTTTGACTCAGCAATAGGAAATACCCCTTTTGTGGATTATTTGACTTTTATGGCTCAGAGGTTCAATCTATATTTAAATTCGAATTTAAAGGAGAAATTAAGTAAACGTTAGATATGTCTTTCTTTGCGAAACATCTTCACTCTAACAAACCTTCTTTGGGTAATTTAGACATTTTACACTGAAATACCACAAAAATAAAACATCAGCTCTTCAGTTTGAGTATTAAGCATAGAGCATTGTTGTGCCTAAGTGGAGACTCTTCTTTTAAAAGGCTTTTAGTTTATTGTTATCACTCAAAACTTTATTACAGAAAACTGTCTAAAAGAGAGAGGCAAAGAAGAGAAGTGCAAGTGTTTGTTTGCTGACCGAGGCCACAGAGGACTAAGATATCAGGGTCAGACCACAGGCTGTCTGTTGGCAGCAGCGATGGATTTCAGTTAGCACTGCATATTGGGAGAAACACCTTCTTCGCGTCTTCCTACTCAGTCCAGAAACTTTGCTGCTCAGGCCCAAGAGATTTCTGTTTCGCGTTCCTCTTTTTCTTCTTCTCCTTCCGTTTAACTATCTTTTGTCTCCCCCTCATTATAAATTGTATCTGATGTTTTCACTTCCATCAAATGTGATATTGTCTCTGAAACTGAATACTTCATGTACTTCAGCATCAAGTAATAGCATCTTTCCAGCAATGTGTGCAGTGAAAGGATGCACAAGTGCACTTTTATGTAATGTAACGTTTGTTCTTAATATTATTATTATTATTATTATTATTATTATTATTATTATTATTATTATTATTATTATTATTATTATTATTATTATTATTATTATTATTATTAATGTTCAATTAATGCTTTGAAATGTTACAATACTTGCCCAAGTCTTACACCAACCTAAACCTGAACTTTCCCAAACCTTCACGTGACATGAAATCACGGGGGCTTGCTGCATGTCTTTATATGGTGCATGAACACATTTTAGGTTCAGCAACATGGGTAATTCAAGGACCACACACACACACAGCTCCATCATTGCTCACCGCCGCTGCTCTGACTGACGCATGGCCACAGCCTCGCTCCTCCCCTCCCTCTGGTCCCCATGGTAACGCAGGGAGGAGAGCAGCTTAGCAACACGGAGCCTGAGAGGGAGCATCCCTGGTACAGACAACGCGGTGCCATCACTTTCACTCACACGGAGGGCGGACAGCGGGGAACAGCGGGGCCTCGCGAAAAACACGAGGGGCACAACTGTACAGCCAACGGCTCTGCGTCCATCTGACATACCGGAGAGTTCGGTATATCTCTCTAATATCGGTATTAGATCGCGATCACGCTCGTGTGAGACAGGGCTGCCTTGTGGTCGGCTGGTATTGCTCTCCGTAGCTTCTTCCAGGATCGGTAGCAAAACCCCCCCAAAAGGCCACATTTTGTGTCTGCCAGCTGTGTGGTTGTCAACAGGACCGCTCTCCACAGTCTTAGCCATGAAGTTCGTGGTGGTGCTGGTCGGAGCGGGCAGCCTCGCCTTCCTCGGCGCGGTCATCTGCATCATCGCCAGCGTCTACCCGCGGAAACAAGCCGCGTCTCTCGGCGACAACGGCACCATGACGTCGGAGCCGCTCCTGCAGCCCCTGGAGCCGGGCTCGGTGGCTCACGCCGGGCCGCTCGGCGCGCTCCACGGCGCCGAGTCCTACGACGGAGGGAACGGGCTCGGGCTGGGGGTGCCCAACCTGAACGAACTCCACCTCGGCGAGGACACGGCGGGGGGCTCCGCGAAGCAGTTCAGCTTCAGCCGCTTGATCTGCACGCCCGTGCCGATGGGAGAGTGCAAGACGAAAGAGCTGAGGCGGGAGCAGCAGCAGCAGCGGCGGCAGCAGCAGGCGGACGAGCCGCTGTACGGAGCCGGGGACGAGGACTGGACCTACCTGCGGGGCACCGCGGAGGAGCTCCGGCAGACGGTGCTGCAGCAGAACGACCAGATCCTCATGGACCAGAGGACCATCCGGGAGCTGACGGGCAAGCTGAGCGAGTGCGAGAGCGGCCTGGAGGACGAGCGGGGCGCTCCGGAGCGCAGCGTCGGCGTGTGGAGCGGCGGCCGCCGCGTCATGGCCGGGGACGAGGTGAGCTCCTCGTCCTCCGCGGCTCAGCTGCAGACGGCGCGGGCCGTGGAGGAGCTGGCCCGGGCCATCATGGACCTGAAGGACCGCATCGAGAAACTGGAGGTAAGCGGAGAGAGGACTCCAACTTTGGCTACAAAAAACCTGTTGTGCTTGCTGTGTTGGTGTTGACTCCCTGTTCGTGTTTTTCTTTTAAAACATCAGGGGATTTACACTTACATCATGTCTGTTCCATCACTTCACAGACGAGAGTAATTTAACCGCAATTCTCTGGTAAAACTGAATAAAGTATAACCCTCTTAGAATGTCTAAATGCCTCATACCGAAATTGTGCCGCTTGTGTAAAAGATTGAGTGTGGGAATGCAAAGTGGTCCAAAGCACTGTTACACTGTGTGAGTCTTCAAGGGCTTTGGCAATGGCATCTACGTTGAGGTGACCTGATACCTCTCCCATCTTTTATCCTAGCCACACTTCTTCTCTGACAAGACGCTCTCCACACAGACACTCCTCATCTTTTGCACATGCTCCCAATGGCCCCGAGGGAAATCTTTCCACCTGCCGCCCCCCTCCCCCCTTACTTCTGCTAACAGCAGGATATAGAGAAATAAATAAAAGATGAAGATGGCTGGACAGGAAAGTGGGTGGTGGTGGAGGGGAGTCAGGTTCTGTGTGTGTGTGTGTGTGAGTCTCTTTCTCAATCTCAGCACACACACACTTGCAGGTACACACGCAGACACACATCAATACCAGCCTATAAGCACGGTCAGTTACAACGTTGTCTCTGTCAGTGTGCATTTCTATCCTGAACGTCCAGATCCAGCCCTGCTTCAGCAACTATATTGATTTTATATATTATATATCGTCTTCAAACAGTAGCATTTCTCTCTTCGCTGCTGCTTCACCAACACCTTCTGTATTTTTCCCCTATCCTCTGCTGTTAACGCTAATACTGCCACAACTACGATTATCAAAACATCTCTCACTGTTCAGCTGTGTTTTTTGGTTCATCCTCTTCCTTCAGTTTCAGTCCAGTTTTGAACAACTATGTAGTAAACTGTAAACTTGACTTGCTCCTTACTGTCTAGTGTCTAATCATAAGATAAGATAATGTTATTGTTTTAGGGTCTCATTACAGGGTATCGTTTTCTAGGATAGGATACCCACTTTCAATGATTATATAGAAGCTAGCTCTGCTCATCAGTAATCAATCAGGACAATCACAATCTTTTCAACAGATATACATAACCAAACTGATCAATATCATCATCATTGAGATTGGGGACTAACACACACTAAAGAAGGCAGAGCCCAATCTATCTGTGTATCTAAGTGGGGTGCATGTGTGCGATTTCATTTTAACAACGGCGCAATTTGCGTCATTTGGTCCCACGCTAGGACTTAATCGAGCTCTAAGCTTTAGATCCTCCGACCTTAATTAGGGAAACTCTATAAAAGGGAATCTCAGAGCTTTGATTTTTCATACAAGTACTCATGGGAAATTCAAAAATCCCACTTCATAAGAAGCTTCACAGATACAACACTCTGACGTTATGATTGCATTACATATCATAGTAATCCATTTAAACATTTCCATTAACTAAAAGATGAAAATCTCATCCTGCAAAGGGTGCTTGAGGAAAGGTCAGGGGATTGCCTAAGTTGGTTGGATTATTTTCTGGGCACATGCAAAGTTAGTGTTAAGTCTGGGTTAAAGACCAACATTGCCTGTCGAATAACTGCTATAATCAGCGTTTTCGACTCATGCTACTCCTCAATACTAATACACTGTCCCTGTATTAACATACAAAAACCTGGCTGATATACTATCAACAAATGTGTGGTTTTCCCCCAACATTTCTTTTATTAACTCTCGTCAAGAGTGTTTCATCATTTCAATTTCAACCACCCCCTGTGACTGTTTTTGCCTCTGTCCCTGTGTTGCAGGCAGAGATTGGCCCTGCTGCCTTGAACCTCAATGACACCTCCGTGGGTACAAGTAGCAGCGGCAGCATCTCAGGCAGCAGCAGCAGCCCGGCTGACAACACCGTCAAGGCTCCCTCTCCACCCGCTGGGAGCGCCTCCTCCCCACCTGCAGCTGCTGTCCCGGGTGGCCGCCATCATGCCCCTCCTTCATCCCCTGGGCTCAAACCCCCAATGAAGGGCTCCCCTGGGCGTGGAAAGGGCACCTGGAGGGTGGAGGACCTGGAGGGGGAGCTGGAGAGGAAGATAAAGATGTTGGAAAAGGAGCGTCAGGCCATGCGGAAGGAGACGGAGGGCCAGCACGAGAAGATCAATCAGGGTCTCGACACTGTTCACCACCGCGTCACCGAGCTGGAACACAGTGAGTGGGGGAGCGTGAAGGCATGAGGGGTTGGAAAAAAGGCATGAGTGGACCGAGCACACGTACAGTGGGGGGTACACTGCAGCATCACACAGCCAACCTACGTGAGAGCAATGCCAGAGAAGTCTAAAATGAAACTTTAATGAGGACGTTGGGCAAACGGTGTCATCACAGCAGTAGTAAAAAAGCTGCAGCTCAAAATATAATGAGTTCTGAAGGTTGTGAAATGTCAAATAGGGCTAGGGGTTGAAAATGAAAATGAAACGAATCGGGAAATACCTGAATTTCCTGAAACTACTTGCTGACCTTACTTTCAACCTTAATAAATACGAGTTTGCATGTTTGCATGGATGGTCTGAAGCTTTTGGTTAGCAGTAATGCAGTGGGTAACAGTGGGTGAAAACCACTGGAGAGCTTATAACAGTGTGGAAAAGAGAGAGAAAAACGTGTAAAATAGAGGAGAGAGAGAGTTCATGAGTTGCTTAAAAGGAAAGTCACTCTTTTTAGCCCTGTCATTCTCCCAACTCTCAGGCAGTCGCCACATCCTCAACTCTTTAAGGTCTTCACAGAGTCCTCGAGGTGGAAAAGTGTCTAAAGCTCCTGTCAGGCACTATGTGGGTGTGTGAACACAAACTGGCAGGGACAAAGAGCGAGCACCAGCCTCTTTGTATAAATTGGCCTTTAATGAATCATCCTCCTCCATTTTCCTTCCCCCTCACTGCTGTCTGACTGCTTCTCTCTATCTACCTCATGTGTGTTTCCATAGCGCTGACAGAACCGCCGTTCCCAGACGGCTTTGTTCTCTCCTTCCCCATGCGGACAAACTACATGTATGGTCTGGTGAGAAAGGAGATAACGGAGATGTACGCCTTCACCGCCTGCGTGTGGTTGAAGGCCAAAGAAGGGGGGATCGGCACCCCTTTCTCCTACTCAGTGCCGGGGCAGCCTAATGAGCTGGTGCTGCTACAGGGTGTCCACAATCCTGTGGAACTGCTCATTAATGACAAGGTACGTTCTGTGCAAGCTAGTATGTGGTTTGTTCAAAATTAGCATATTATTTCGGTCATCATGTGAATACGTTTATTTTAGGTGGGGTATTGGTTATCTGAATGCAGTGAATCTTAAGCAACCATTTAAGTCATATTTGGTAAATATATATATTCCACCTGCTACGGAAAAGGTAGAAATGAAAGAAATGGTGCTCTTGAAGAACACACCAAATCATTCAAAATACAGAAAAAAGCAACAACAACAAAACATTTAAATAAAAAAGGGTATTTTATTGTGATTTAAATGTTTTACTCACTTTTTTATTTGCTTCACATTAAATCACTCACTGTGTAAAGAAAGACTGTCGATCTCTCACCTACAGGTGGCCCAGCTGCCTCTGTCCCTACCGCAGGATGAGTGGCAGCACATCTGCGTCAGCTGGACCCTGAGGGATGGAGTGTGGAAGGCTTACCAGGGGGGGAAGATGAAGGGGAGGGGGGAGGGACTGGCTGCCTGGCATCCCATCAAACCTGGAGGGGTCCTCATACTAGGACAGGAACAGGTGAGATCAATGGATGGCTTGACCACTGAATGTATAGATGAATGCTTGGCAGCTCAATTCATGCATGCAGGATCGCTATAAATGTTCAAAAGATGATAAATGATGGATCTACAGATTGTTAGATGTTAAACAGTTACATTAATGGAGGCCAGACTGATACATTTGGATATGAATGGAAATACAATGCAGATGGAGGGATGGATTGGTTACCCATTTAGATGGAGAGAGAGAGCTATTTCAGGAGAGTACCAACAGCCTTTCACACATGAACAGATAGAAACCCAGCGATGTTTATCCTCACACTAGACTGCCTCTCTTTTCATTAGCGAGTCACGCGGATTACATAACCATGATGAAATATGAAATGAACCGTCCTCCATGGAGTCAAAAGAGCGACCCAAAGAGGATTCTGCATCTCATTGTCCATGCAAGGACAAAAAATCAAAGCGCTATCGGTCCAATTCTGCAATATGCTGCAATGATGCAACAAGACTTGATGTTTTCTAGTGTGAGAGAGAGAGAGAGAGAGAGAAAGCGCTATGTGGCAGATGAATGATGGTTTTCTGCTGTAAGGATGTGCTGATCAGAATTTATAGGTTAAATCCCAGGATATCTGGGATATCTGCAGATTTTTTATTAAAACTTACATTGGAGGAATCATCAAAACACAATACACCTGTGCTTGGGTAAAACATCTTCGTTCTGACCAGGACAGACAACCACGGGAGCATTTACCTCACAACAATGTCCTTGGGACCGTTGTAGTTTTCAGGATCAGAAGTCCAATTCCCAAATAACATTTAAAAAGTATATTTTGAAAGTGTAAGCTCTATTGGAGACAGTGCTACTAAGGTTGAATTGTAGACCGCCTTGAGTGAAATCAATAAATCCAACTGTGGGGGAATTTGACTTTCATTAGTATAAACGTTAGCTCAGTGCTTCCCGGGCCAATGTGTTGAGTTTGGTTTCAGAAGGACATACAGTGAGGTGAATGGGGGTACATTTTTCATCCCATGGTATTTTCTGCAGATACCTTTCTCTAGCTGCATACACATCTAACCAACCCCTGTGTTTGAGAGGTAAAACATAGGGCGAAAGGGGGGCACACTGATAATGTAAAATAATGTATCCCCTCCTGTGGACCAGAGTTGCTGGACAGTAACACTAAGGATTTGTGCTTTATTTTGACATCAAGGATACGTTGGGCGGACGCTTCGATGCTTCCCAGGCCCTGGTTGGGGAGCTCTCCCAGTTCAACCTGTGGGATCGGGTGCTGAAGCCGGCAGAGGTGGCTGCGCTGGCCGAATGCAGCTCCTCGGCCCTCGGCAACATCGCCCCGTGGACCGACCAGGATGTGGATGTTTACGGCGGTGCGACGAAGGAGTCCCTGGATCCGTGCCACGCAGCCCAGCGATCCATTCCCTCCAGCCCCAAACAGTGATGGGCGACTGGGAGAAGTCAGCCATGGGTAGTCTTGTTTGAAAGGTCAATTTGGGAGTTGATTAAGGAAATTAAAGGCATATCATATTGGACTTTGAACTAAATTTATTTGTTTAAAGGGGGAGACCTTTTCTGTGTGACCTTGAGATGGGGTTCTTGCGTCATTCAGAGTGGTGTATCTGTTTTGTTTTTTGTGTTGGTGTCCACACTCATGTGTGTACTCTGGTGGTTGGATACAGTGAGTTTAGTCACAGAATCACTATAGTGAAGGCCGCATCGGTGGATCAGCTTCTGCTATCAACACAACTGTTATGGAAGCTTTCCATAACAGATATATGATGGGCTCTGGTTAAATGTACCGCAATCTATTGTTGGTGATATTGTGTTGGGCTCGTTGGTTATTCAAGCAGGTCTGACTTGGGTTTGAATGCAGCTAAGGTTGAACTTTTAATGATGCCATATCTCAGCATTTTTTTCTTTTACAACAAAGTGACACAAAGTACCGTCTCTCTTTATCATGTGTCCATCTGGCTGTGTTAATGATGATAAGGTTTTAACACTCAATGGGAAACAAAATGAGCTCTGTTGAAATTTTAACTGTATATGATCCTGTTGGGTAATGTCTGTGTGCATTTACATTTTCTATATTGCATACCATGATTTGGTAAAACAGTGGTCTTGTACAGTGCATTGTGTAATGTATCTCTGCTAATGTTGCTGTTTGCCAGTCTGCTCCCCCCCTGCCGTAGCCTCTCACGCACATCACAGCCCTGCAAAGTGAGGTTTCAGCATTTTTGTTAGCATCTTTTTGTAAGCAAACAAAGCAGCACTTGTTTTTGAGAATGACCTTTGAAACACATGTCTAACTAAGCAACACTTGGACACTGGAATTGTGACAAACCTGTATTAGCTCAAAGAAATGTAAGGTATCCTTGAATGAAATCCAGATGGAAGTGCACGAACGAGGTCACAGGAAAATCAAATGTGGAAATGACAATGTCAGTACCCCTAAACTACGCCACACTGTGAAGCACACAGAGGTCTGTTTGGTAAATCAGTGTCAGAATTGACAGACAGCATTGTAAGTGTAAGAAGTGAATTAATTATATGATGAGCAATTTTCACTTAACAATGAAATGGCATTAAAAATCATTTCTTTGACACGCTCCTGCAAAATGTCTGATATGATGCATTTAAACTTTCGCATCAATATTACTTATAAATAATCATTTCATGAAGACATAGCTGGGGGAAACATTTTCAGACACACTATTTGCAGCATTGTCCGTTATATTGGACCTTGTAAATAATTTGAACTGTCTGTAGTCATGGTTACCACTTGAGTGTTAATGTAAAGAATGTTTAATAATTATGATTCTATCTTCCATGTGATAAGAATGTAGCCTCAAGTGGAATGTATGCCTCCATTATGATATTGTGGGGAAAAAAGGAGCACCACCTCATGGAGACCAAAGGTTCAATAAGAACAACACCATTTTGCACAAGCAGTCACACCAACACTTATTTGGCTATTATAACTTTAGCCTGCAAAGAATAACTTTAACCTGTGATGTTATATGCTCCCATTTAGAGAATGTCTTATTTTGTTTTTTCAGTAGGCTCTGATGAATGACGAAATCAAACGAAATGTGCGTGATTTCTGCTTCAGTTTGAAAATGGATATTATTGGAAAAGTTGTGGTTAGTCGGTTTATGACAAAAAGTTGTAAAGTGCCCTCATGCCACCAAAAAAAGAAAATTGAATGTTGTAATGCTTTCTTTGTTGTCACTTTTTCTCTCTCTGTCACATTCTCTCTTGCTTTTGGTTGTTGAAGGCTGTGTTTGCACGTCCTCATTTGCATCTTCATGGATCTTCTATGATATTGTGAAATAATAAAGATAATACATCTAAATAATAAAGTGGTAATGACAACATTTCAAGAATCCTAGAGTCTGTGTGTGTGTTTGTGTTGTTGGGTTGGTTATTATGGAAATGAGGAGGCAATTATTCATCAGAAAACCACATCTATATACATGCAGAATTAATCATTTATGCACAGAGTTAGCTAGGAAAGTCTTGACTCATGACCACTGATCTGCCCACACACGTTTCTTGTTGTTTGGCTCAGCTGAACTGTGACCTGATATGTAACTTACCAATTTTAATTATTTTTATTTCACTTCACTTATATATCTCAGTTGCTTGATTCATTTTCTTTTCATTGTCACTAACTCTAACTTAAAAACGTTTATCAGTAACTTAAAAGCATGTCATAAAACCAAACCACCTTTATTACTACTCTTATTAATATGCATGGTGTATGGTGTATGGTTCTCAGAGGATAAATCCTGACTTCCATTTTTTTTCTTTTCTGTTCTCTTGTAGCAACATTAAGACACTACTTTCCTGAAATACTGTATTTCCACATCATTTGAGCATGCTAGCTTCCGGATGAATATGATATATAATTAGATTAAATTATTATATTATATTATATTTAACTAACTCAAATAAAAACAATGAGGTTGCAGCTAAATGATCAGTTATGCAATCATACCATCAGTCACGGAGGGGGTTTATCTGTGAATCATCAATCCATCACTCGGTTGGATAATCAGATAATCTTTACATTTTCATCCATATGCTGATCTCACTTCTGTCACAGCTTGTTAGAAGAGTCTGCTTCCTCTGCTGTTGAATTATAGATACACCTTAATTACCTCGCTCTGCAGGAAGATATTACAGAAAATCCTTATATGACACATCACCTCAATCTCTCACGTGTAAACATAATATATACCAACTCATTTTTACAACACATCTTTCACACATTCCTCAAGTTTTTTCCACTTCCTGTACTGCAAAGATGCTCACAGTGAGTGTCAGCCTTCCTCGTGACTACAAATTACTTTCATTCTCACTGCACCGCATCATCTGCTTCATCGCTGCTAGCTCTTCAGTCAGGCAAGTCTTAAATTTCCTCCGGATCCGTCCTTCACCTTCAACTGCTGCATGCTCAAAACCCCTCATCCGTTATGTAAGCTGTTTTCCTTGATTTTCATCATCAGTAATTGAAGCTGTATATTTTTTTATTCAAGGATCTGCCCAATCTCCTATTTACCACATGTTTAAAAAAAATGTTTTTCCCTCACAATGAATACTCTCCTGAAGATATTATAAACCATCACCACCTCCACTTGTCTTTCATTCTTTCAACTTCACATGTTGGCTTTTTTCCACTACCACCTTGTGTGAAAAAAAAACACCTCCAACTCATTCTCTCTTCTCCTTTTCTGAGAGTTTCTCACTTGGGTATTTAATGCTTGCTCTCTCGCTCACTCATATGGAACACCTGATCCAAGGTGATTGCTAACAACAGCATGTGCGTTCATGTTTATCATCTATATGTTTTCTAGTGTGCAAATTTCACAAAAACACAAATATAAATATTAGCAAACAAATATTTTTTTTTTGAAAAAAAAACATACTTATAAAAAGATAAAAATACAACCTGGTTACCATTCTGACCACGCAGTCCTACAATCAATACAGATAATACATTACAAATATTGTTCTGTTCTTTATTTTAAATCACCTGTTCTTTCTTTCCCAACATTTGGGATAGCACTTATGTTTCAAATTTAATGGATTCTAAATACTGTTAAATCCAACAGGCAAGTAGAATAATTAATCAAATATATATCAAAACATACAAGTCTGTAACAACAGGTTTAAAATGATAAAATGAAAAGAGAGTGAAAACAGATCATGAATGACAGTATAGTAATAGTGTGATCATTTAAATTGTGTTGTCATAGCAGTAGTCATAGCTGCTGACTGCCAGATATGCTGTGCTAAAATTATTTGGCAAAACCCCTAAAATTGTCTACAGAAATCATTTTAGAAATAGTTGTATACTGCTGCACAATAAGCTAGCAATATAGAGCCGCAACCTTAAGCAGCAGATGACTTTTCATTAATGGAACAGTTGATTGGTTTCTAAAGGTCACAAAATGGAAGCAATTTCAAAGGTCACGTTTTGTTTGACGAGTCCAAAGCCCAAGGTTGTTCAGTTTGTAATTATATAAGACAACCAAGACAAGTTGCAAACATTTACAGTTCAATCTAAGTAATTAGGTTTTTGCCAATGTATTAGATTATTGATTGTTTCACAAAGAAGATGGTGAAAAGTATGTCTAACTAATTTGATCCAAAGGCTCCTCTTAACTATCTTAGGAGTATGCAGCTATTCATTATTCATTTTAACACACCCCTCATCATGGGAACCGAGGAAAAATGAGGACTATGTAATGTGACTAAAAGCTTTGAGGATATTAATTAAGCCATGAGTTGGGATTGTCCTGTCAAACTATATTTATCTGACTCTCAGAACGATGTTGCCATCAAACAGTGTCAACTGGGCTGATCAAAGCCTGCAGAGTATTTCATAACACAATATGCCACTGTGCATTAGTTAATGACTAACTGTCTGAGGCAAACCTGTCTTGAGAAAACGAGACTGTAGAGTGGAGACATGACGATAGAACAGGAGAAGGGGAGAAAGATAATCGTTTGATCTGTTTGGTTGTCAGTCCCCTCCAGGGATTGATTGACAATCCTTTTTAATCCAGTGGACAGCCATTGTTTCAGATCCCAACTTAATCCAGTTGCTCGTGGTGGTATTTGAACCTGGGTAATTCCACAACCCTGTCACACAGAAAAACTGTGCTGCTTCAAAGTTTGAATGAGTGGAGCAGACTTACAATTCTTGGTCAGCTCAACCTGGTGGAAACCAAAAAAGATGTGTCCAGTTGAATATGGGACAGATAGTACAAGGGCCTTTTAGGAAGGTTTTGATCACCCACATTATGTCAGACACTAGTGCTCCTTCAGCTAAGACTAGTTAGTGGTAGGGATATTGAATTGAAAAACCTTCCATCTATATGTGGCAGAGCGGTGGTGCTGTGCGGTGATGCAGGCAGACCCACCGAATACAAACAATCCGACAAAAAAATCATTGAGGGCAAAGACTCAATGTTATTATAGTGGAAAATGTGAACATAGTTTAATGATAACAGTTTAAGTTATTTTCTATAAAAACACACTTTCAGCAGAAAGTTACTAAAATCAATTAAAGGAAAGAGGGAGTGGGCAAATTTCAGCTGAGGAAAGGCACTCTATCATCGGTGTGTCCGAGGGGTTCCACCAACTCAACCACCGCCCGTGTTCAAACCAAAAGCTTGCTGCAAACCATTTCATTGCAAACCGTATCATTGCAAACTGTATCAAGATGCAGCACTACACTAAAACCCAACCCCCAAGCAAGACAGGCTAGAAGCAAAACAAAACAGCCGACTACCACTTTCTAAGACTCTAAGATTAATAAAAGTCCCTTATTCTTATTGAATATGTAATGCACAAAGGGCGTTAAGTTGCTCAGTGGAATAAAGGTTGAATAAAGAAATTCAATTCAAAGAAATGTATACAATTGATTAATTCGAAATTAGGGAAATAGATAGCCCAATTCATAACATTTCAATGCACAATGTATTCTAATTCAACATATATAATATAACCATTAACCATTCCATACGATAAATAAGAATGGGCCACTTCTGTTTTAAAGTTTGAAGGCTAATTTCCTGCAGAGATGAAAACAACTATATATAGATATATAGATATATATCTATATATAGTTATATAGTTATTTTAACATCAGACATTGATTATTCTTGCACACAATTGAAACCATATTTGAAATCAAATGTCCTTTTGATGCGCCTTTCAATAACCCATCGATGTCCTACATAAAAAAAACAACCCCACAAATATATAGTTTAAGTGCGAAGGGGCGGTTTACAACTCCGTCCCGCTGCCGATTGATTGGCAGCTCCTGAACCACTAGCAACGCGGTAAGGCTGCGGTCGGCGGTTCCACGCTGTGCCGACTCTGTTGTTTAAAATGTCTCCTTAACAACCAGCCTGAGAGACGAACGGGAGAAGTTTCCTCGAGGAAAAACGCCACGTAAGTTACTCTTCCTGTCTGTCCACATTCAGAACCCCATGGCGATACGGTGGAGCACACAGTCACCTGGTTTGTGAATTCCAACGAGTCTCGTTTGGGAAGAAAACACCAGCTTTTTTTTTTTTTGCTTCTGTGCATGCTAGGCTGATTAGCTAGCTAGTAAAAGCTGTGCGTCTCGTTACGGTGGTAAACACGATCAAGCACGACTGAGGTGCAGCAACCTGCCGCGATGTGCGCTATCTGTCACAGTATGTTCAAGAGAAACTGTCCATTGTGGAGTGACCTAGGATGAGATTGTTGATGTAGCTAGTGACTGCTAAGGGGTGTTAGCTTAGCTCTTCCCAAGCTGGTTCATGTTTCGGATGTGATCACTCTTTGCTACAGTGGGCTGTACCAATGAAATGATTTGAGAGCATTCAGCTTGCAGAACTTCTAACCTGCTGGGTTCATTCATTTGGTTAACACAATAAAAAATGTCCTCGCAGGGGTCGGAATGGCTGGGACTGGCGAGGCAAAGAAGGAAGAGGCCGACTACAAGAGACTGCACAGTTTCCCTCTCATCAGGGTAGGACAGAGCCGTGGCACGAAAACAGCAGCTCATTCTGCCATAGTAACGTTGGCATCATAATGTCACTGTTTTAAGTTGCTCGGTCGGCCTCAGATTTCATGATGCGGAGGTTAAGTGCTGTCAATTGTGACTAACTCACTGTCTCAGTAATTAACAACACGGCTCAGCAAACTCGCACAGTCATGTCAAAAATGTAAAAGTAAAAACTAAATCAGACAGCGAGTATTAATACTGAACCTCAGCAGACAGGCCACACAACAACAGTGTACTTTTTTTTTTTGTGGCTGCAAAATGGGTCTACTTGCAAATACACATTTTGCTTGCAGTCTCACATTTGGTCACAGCATCCAGACTAAAAACCAACATCGTACACATTTGACTTTTGTCATGAGGATATGATTATTGTAGCGTGTGCACATGTTTATCCACAAATATTGTACGCGTTTTTCACTTTGTTGGTCCATAGCTTTCTCATTGTATGTGTGTACAAAAACGCAGGAAAATATAGACCTGAACAATTTGTGTGGTTCTCAGCACACGGACATGCCCGAAGAAATGAGGGTAGAGACCATGGAGTTGTGTGTTACAGCTTGTGAAAAGTTTGCCACCAACAATGAGGTGAGTGTACATTGTGCTGCCTGATCTTGACAATTGCCTGGTAACTTTGTCAGAAGTTTATCATTTTCTGCTATGTTAATGTAGTAATGACTGTATATTTTACATCACACTGTTGACAGTGGTTTTTCTGTCAGGATCAAGTTTTGGGGTTTAACTCCTGCTTGCGAGTTGATATACTTACCATCTTTTCCAGAGTGCAGCTAAGATGATCAAGGAGTCCATGGACAAGAAATTTGGCAGCTCGTGGCACGTAGTCATCGGCGAAGGCTTTGGCTTTGAGGTGACGCACGAGGTGAAGAACCTGCTCTATATGTTTTTCGGGGGGAGCCTGGCCGTTTGTGTGTGGAAGTGCTCGTAGCACATCCTTGCTGTCCTTCCTCCACCCAAGTGGTGGTTGCTGGGCTAGGAATGAACACAAGCTACCAACCAGATGCTGGTTACATTTGTGTTGTGGCGGGTTAAATCGTCCACACTACCAACCACTGTTGCAGACAATAAAGCGTCATATCGAGATCATGTCGAGTTACAAATCTAGTTGTCAGGAAAAAATACTTGAAAGGGAATTTTGGGTGGGACTTAACGGGGCTTAACCTGCTTTGTTCGTCACTGTTACTTATTCTTGGACGCTTCCATCCAACATTTTCGAGTGAACATGTGTATGTAAGTTCAGCAAACAATATAGCCAGCCAGGGTCTTCAAAGTCCTTTATCCTCATTCCTATTCAGGGAGTGTGTGTGTGAGTGAGTTTATACTTTTGTGTGTGCTGGACGCGCACAGTTTTTTTTTTTGAAATAACACTTTATGGTCACCTCCCTCAGCATTTTAGTGCAAACTCTCCACACGGTGTGTAATGTTTCACACGTGTCTATCTTTCTCTCAAGTCGTGCTAGTCTTTTAATAAAATTCGTAATATTTTTTATGTGTACATATTTTGATGCAACTTGAAAAACTTCTTTTTAAGGACCAGTGTCATCTTGTTACAACTAAAGGCTTGAGAGTTTCCCGAGCCGAACAACACTGAAACCCGATCCACCTTTTCTCTGTTTAAAGGTGTTTGTAATATTCCCTAAAGATATCACCCTGCTGAGTGATATGAGCAATGTGATTGTTTTCATGGTGATGCCAGTTTTAATGATCCAATGCAATGGACCATTATGTGTGAACTGACCTGATTGTACAATAAACTGAAATGTGATGAAATAGGAACTTAGATAGTCGCCTATGTTCTTCGCAAACATTCATTAGTGACTGCAGGGTTGTATGTCTTGTCATTGTATTCCAATTGAGGCTTTTAAGGCCAGATTTATGTGAATTAAGTGTCATTTTTATGATCCCTGTGGGAAGAATATAACAGTTGCTGATATAGAGGGGATTGATAGCAAACTGGAATGGGTTATGTTTTTTTCATCTTATAATGCAATAATAGTATCAGTTCCTACATCACCAAGTGTTAAATGTCACATTTGTTTTGAGTGTCAGTTGATTTTGAATGAATTGGTTTAACATCTGAAAGAAGTAGTGCTTAACACAGACGAACATCTCTTTAATGAGGGCAAGCGGTTGAGGCAGGAAGAGATGGAGGAAGGGGTCAAAAATGTTAATTTAAAACATTTTTTTTAAAAATTTCACATAGACAGCTGAAAATGTTTGGAACAAAGTTGCTGGAACTGCTTAGTTCCTCCACTCTTCTGTGGTTAAGTGAGGGAGTCCATGTAACTAAACTGCAATAATGACAAGTAACTTTTGTCTGAACACAATGATTTGTTAGCTTTCCTTATTTGCACACAATCCTCCATTGTGTATACAACTTAACATGAATTCAATTCATGGTTGTATTGTGCTGGTTGCACAAGTAGAAGTATGTGCAAATGGAGGTAACAAAGAATGTGACCAGGTAAGGTAACACAATGACAACATTGATTATTAGCAGCATTAACAGTGATCATAATATTATCAAGTGCGATTGAGGTCAACCAGTCCAGTACTTGATATTACCATGACCTGGATGACCTCCACAGACATGATCATAATATTAAATGATTATAAATACAGTAGCAACAAGTTAACCATCAAACACAACAAATGTGTGTATATGTTTACCATGGCAATGTGTGTCTGCCAGTTTGTGATGATGTGGATCCTGAAAACTGAAAAAAAAAGTACTACATTGACAGTGCTGATTGTGAGAGAAATTGAAGTGGCCCTTTTGCGCCTTGACTGTAGAGGGGGCATGTTGACCCAGTGGGGGGTGGAGCCAGGCCAATTCTATTGACAGACATGCTAAATCTGGCAACTTTTTTTGAGTACCAAACACCATGCCCCCAACTTAGGTCAGACTGCACTCAGCCTTGCACATATTGTCCCTTTCACATCATGCTTAAGCCCTGGTTTAAACTATACAATTTAGAAATACAAGTCATTTTCTATGCTCGTATTCTGCAAATTCAAAACATATAGTACAATATCTGTGAATCTTTTAACATATATTATCAGTGAATAATTTTCCTTATTGTCATATAATAATACAAAAATAGAGACTGAGCTATTCATCAAAGCTGTTTATCTTACTCTATTTTTGTGAAGTAGCCCAACATAAAAGGACCGGGTTTAGCAACCATTCCCACATTTGAGGAATGCAAACAAATACAATGGTTTTAATCATGTAAAGAACTAGCCTGCTCATTTTGCTGTTAGAGTAACAACCCGCTGATTAATCCACTGAGTCTGGGCTGCATCTTGTGATGTGTCTCATTCATTATTCACTTCAGACACTCTTTATATATCTCCTCCCTCTCGCTGTGACTCCACAGTGTTGTTAAAAATTCATACAAAGAGCCACAGAGTCTTCTAAGGACCCAGTTTGCTCACTCGCTGACAACTGAGTGAGAAAAATATCTCCTCAAGTGCCCAGGAAGCAGATTTGTTAACCTGCCGTTAAGAGGTGCTTCCAAACTACTGAACCCAGCTGAAGACACAGATGACTGTGAGGCCATTTGTAGGATAAAGGATCATTTATTGATGATGCTTCGGCTTAGAGCGGAGAGCAGTTTAACAGGCTGAGCGAGCGAGAGCAGTGGACCTCTTGAGAAGTGAACCTGATTTTAGACGACAGGAATATGCCTGCAAAATCAGAGGTGTGATGATTAAAACACTGAATATTGTAGTTACAATTCTCATCCTCTATGGATTTATTTAGCATTTATTGCGACCAAATCCTAGCTGCATTCACAATCTTGCCAAAGTCCTGCCACTGTTTTTTTTTCTAGAAATATTTGGCTATATTAAGTCCATGTTTTTGAAATTTAAGGTGGACATACAGTAAGTGTTCACAGACCCTTACCAGATGCTATTACTATTCATTATTATCAGAGTCCACCAGAGAAAAACTATTTTACATGTAAAAATAAAATAATTAAATCATCAAATAAAAAAAAATCAAGAAATCACACCATTTTTTGCATGTTCAAAATGTTCTCTGCCAGTGTGTCTCACCATCCAAAACATCTCTCGGTTTTGGAAACCTCAATGCTGTATCTTAGCAACTTCCTTCTACCTGCAATGATGGGTGGAGTTTTAGAGCATCCCAGCTTGTGAGTGTATGTGTCTCAGTGGTAAAAACACCAAGTAAAAGAGAATAAAAGAATTTGCGGGTGATTGAAAACCAAGCGAAAAGTTCTGGTTCCAATCCTAACAGTTGCTCAAGGGTACAGCGAGTTACAGAGGGGTAGAGTCAGGCGAACGAGGGACACCTTCACTTCGAAACAGGGGCCGACAGAGGGCAGCTGAAGAGGACGAGAGGGATACTTTTGTCATCTCAACAACACTGGGAGGCTTTTTTTAATAGAGCAATGCAATCCAATATTAATGAGCAAGCGTATGTGTTTGTGTCTGCAGGCACACGAGCGAGACAGCCCCCATTTACAGATATGAAATAAACTCCTAGTGCAAGTTATGGGAAAATGGAGCAGAGCAGTGAAATGAAGACAGACGGAAGAGGCAAAGAAGAGAAAAAAGGAGCATGGTGTGTGGCTCAAGCATGGGAAGGCTTGTATACAATAAATCAGCCGGGGCAGAGACACAAAGAGTGCATTAGACGAAAATAAGACTAAAGTCTTAGAAAAAAGAAATAAACAAAAGGCCCAGGAGTACCTGGTGATGACAGTTGACAGTTGAAGTGTTTGCAGTTGTCAGTTTCAATCCCCCTTTGCTAGAAGAGGAACATTTAGATTTTTTTTTGCCTCCCCCATAACATCTTTCAGCTGAAAAAGGAAATATTTCATATAACTCCTCAGTAGCTGCTGAAAGGGTCCCAGAGTATGCCGTGAACTTTCTTTTCTACTTTCCACTTTCTTTCGATTTAACCTTGAGGGTGATTTGAAATATGAACCAGTTTCACACACTGCGAGGCTGACTCCACGGTTAAATTAATTGACTTGTCAGACAGCACTCACCATTATTGATGATTATCATCATCAGAGCAACAAATGAGTAATTTGTTTGGAAGTGTGGATTCAAACATCTTTCACCCATCCATAGATATCATAAGCCATGACTTCATCCCACGTATGTACAACAATGTCTCTGTAGAGGCTGTGGTGAGGCACAGTGACACTTTGAGCTAAATGCTATTGCCAACATTTTAATAAAAATCGCACCACATTCCTGGAAAAAGAAAAAGTATTTACTCCCCCCCATCTCCATTAGTACCCCGCTGTGGTTTTTCATTTGCATGTAGTTTGTGCCGTTTTACAGTGACAATTAATCATTAATGAGAATGACTACCGGAATACAGAAAAGAGCTTGCACGAAATCTGATAATTATGATCTGATCTGATTTAATCTGTTCAACTGATTTCTGTTTTTTTTAAGTGGCTGAGCTTTCTCTATGCACAGCCAATATACATGGTTTTAACAAGCACACGGGTATGATACTTGCATTTTTTGAACCTCCCTATCTCTTTGTCAACACACGCATATGCAGCATGTAGATACACGCACACACAGACTTTAAAGAAGCCGTACTTCACAGAAACTGTGTATCCTGCGGGACGCTCCAGGTGGTCTGAGGTGCCTGAATCAAAGTATCAGTGCAAACACACAGTCAGAATATAAATATGTCTTACCCACCTCATAAACCTCTAAAAGACTGCAGATAATGTACTGGTTATGTTTAGGGCCACAATATTCAAATTGACAGTAAGAAGTCAGAGATCGTTTCCAGTCTGTCATTTATAATGCAATGCAGATTGGGATTCTTATTGTGTAATATCAAATACCCATTTGCAATTACTTGTATTATTTCTACTTACTTTTATTGGTTGGTGTTTATTGACTACAACAGCAGAATACATTCCAATGTATGATAACCAGCTCAGAAGTGATTCAGGTCTAATTGTTAGAGATGAACAGACATAGACAAACAAGCTGGTGAAAATACTTTTGTAGGAGATGACGAAACACATCGATCCATGTCGAGATCACTCTAACCTGGCAGCGTGCCTAACCTAAGTTTGCTAGCAGAAAGGAAAAAAAAATTCAAACAACTGCAGGAAGGCTGTCTGGATGCTGGAGAGAGTTCTGTCTTAGTCCACGGGGAAGCAGCTGCAGCCGACGGGCGCAGGATCATTTTAAAAGGAAGGAATATTTACTGTGAGTCACTCTTTTCTTGTTTTCTCTTTCTGTGTACAGAGACCGTTGCAGTGATTGATTTAAAAGTATTGAGAATGGAAGCAGATTGACCCAGACCTTTGAATAAAAAGGTTGAAAGCTTCTTTGATGCCTTTGCCAAGGTCGCGCTCTTTGCTACGGTTTGCTAAATGTTCTTACTTTAATTTGTTTACTTTTATCACGGCACTCCTTCTCCCAATCCCACATTTTTTGTACACTGTTTTTTCTATCCTCTCACTCTCTTCTTCCCTTTGTGTGTTCACCTCTCCTGACCTCCTTTCAGCAAGATGATGTGGTGTATGCGCCGTCGCTCCAGGACAATCTGTCTGTCCTTGGCCCTCTCCACCGTTTTCCTCCACCTCCTCCTGGCGCTCGTGTCTCTTTCTATTTACCACCAGCCGTGCGACTCCCCGCTGCCACCCAAGACACACACGCTGAGTGACCTGGCCCGCGGCAGCTATACCTCTGAGGCAATTGGTGGTTTAGCCAAGCCCCCGGCTGATACCACTCAAAGGGAATCTTTCAATATACATGCCAATGAGGAGGCCAAAGGTCATGTGCAAAGGTCTCCTACTTCAATCAACATGTCAGCCAACATCAAACCTTTGGAGTCCGGGTTGGCGAAACTGGGGGCACTGTTTGACCATCCTCTTTACACTATGCCCGGTCCTCCCATCCCCGAGGAGGACTGGCTGCTGAAAGTGAAATCAAAAGTTAAGGCTGCTGTGGAGAGCTCTGAGATGTGGTCTGTATTTCTTGACAGTAAATGTGTATATTGGAGTTCTCTTTTAACATTGTCTCTCCTCAACTAATCCTACTTGTATTTACTGTTTGAAACTTAGTTTAGCACTTTAACTTTTCAGTCACCATATTTAATCCAAT
>JAFBJU010000413.1:1944486-1985864 GCA_016785305.1 Colistium nudipinnis
CTGCGACCATTTCTACATCACCAAATGCTATAACCTTTACTCTACGTGGGCTGTGAAATATACAAACGTCTAGATGTCCTCATCAAACTGTCCATTCTGAAATGAGTCAATGTTTTCAGTTATATGAATACTAGCAGGTCAAATATTTGTTGTTTATCTCATTCATCAATAATAACTATAGTAATTTTGGAACTTATCTCAGAGAAAATCTCCAACTCCAACTCCATCACTCTCCTCTCTCCTTCTCCTTCCAGGGTCAGTGCCAGTCAGGAAGGCTATGAGGATGTCCGCTGGAACAGCAGCAGTGACACGCACCCCCCGTGGCTGCGCTTCCACCTGGCCATCTCTCGCTGGCAGCTCTACCCTCATCGGGACCCCAACATGGAGGCTCTGACCCAGCAGCTCGGCTCACACAGCATCGTCAGTGCAGGTCTGACACACACCTTCAGGGTTGTGTACTTATCATCAATTTACTTTAATTTATGTTTTAATTGTCTGACAGTTGTACAGCTCCACCACATATGTTCAGAACAGAGCAGATCAGTGTCCCACCAACATGCAGTGACAACTGAGATTTCACTTCCTTGGTTTGATTGAAAGAGATAACAGAGGGATTGGCAGCAGGAGAAAGGGTGACTCAGTAAAACCTTTCAATAAATGCATGAACTAAAGACTTCTTGTGGAAATATCAAAAATAGAAAAAATCAGGCCACAACTTTTAACACAGCAGAACCAAAAACATAATTTTCCCCCAATACCCAAACCTGTGGGAGTAACATTTTTTTAGTTTTCTAAAGGCAGGATGCAGATTGATTGTGTGACACCTCAGGTTTAGATTAACAAGACTCACTTTGAAGTTCCCCTCTCATGGAAGATACCGTGACGCTTTGAGGGGCCTCGGAGGCTCTGCAGAGGGTGGACAGGAATAGATGAGCTACTAGGAAAGCAGTAAACATCTCAGTATGAATGGGTGCATTTTTTTTTACAGTAAATGAACAATTTTACCATGCACTCGGAGTGCACTGAGTGCAGTCTCTTTCATTAGACTTGTAAGAACAGGACCCTTGACATGTTATTGTGAGGAAGGCATTCTGCATGGGCCTTTTTGTAAGGTAATTACAATTTCAGGTTTAGAGGTTATAATAAAGTCTTGTGTTAGGATTGGTAATTACATGTGACAGAGATTTCTTTTGAAATCCTGGATCCAGGCAAAATTCTAAAAAGATTGAGAAATAACAATGAAAAGATTTTCTTCATGATTTTGTAGATTTTTTACAAGCTTTTTATTTCTGACCAGGTTCAGGAGTATAAACATAAGCTTTTAAAAACGTTTTTTAACTGAATTTTATTTACGAAACAATAACAAAAAATGTTCAGGAAAAAAGTAGCAAAAATATCTGGGAGATTGACATCAGTTATACTATATAGAAACTTACATTAAAGTTGAATTATTTCTAACTTAATGTGATGCATCTTTAATATATTGTATTGTGCTCTATTATGAGGCTGAGTAACACTCACGCGAGTAAACGTGTCATGATTGTGCATTGCCAATATGGCACTGGAGAAAAACACAGTGGTATGATGTGTATCCACAAAGTGACTGAACTGTGTCATAGCTTCCTGATGACGCATATATTTTTTCTCCATTATTTGTTTGATGTGTGTGTGTGTGTGTGTGTTTGTGTGCTTTTCCACATTATTGGCCAATGTGTTCAGTCATCATGTTGTGTTGTGTGTGCACACTATGTGCTTTGTTGCTATGGTAATCACGTCACGACCGGTTTTCAGTGCAGAAATCTGGGGGGACGCAATTGAAGCTGGTGATGTCATTTCCCAACTATGGACAAGCAATGTTCAAGCCTATGAAGTGAGTTGCTAAATGAAGGGCAAATCCAGCATACTGATCATCATCATATTGCAGTTTGTATGAAATGAAAAACATTGCTCAAATGAATTGAATGGATCATGATAGGCAAAAAGATTAAGCAAGGACATATTTTTTTGGACAGAGAATGTCAAATAATTTATAAGCTGAAATATTCAAAAGAAGATTAGTCACAATATTGTGGAACATTTCTATAACAACGCGTATATGTTTATCCCATCTCAGCTAGTAAAAATGATACTTACTAAAATTTACTTACTTCCCTTTCCATATAAAATAAGTAGTTTGTGCATGTCAAATATACTTTATTAAACCTTTTCTTGGCGGCAGGCAGGAGAGAGATGACGAAACCAACTTCAACCTTTACTACTTCTCAGACTTTGAGAGACACAATTCAGAAATTGCAGCTTTTCACCTTGACAGGTAAGTCTGTGAGAAATCTTTTTATCCAAGAAGCATAACCCAATCATAGTGACCGAAATGGTGCATGCAATGACCACAAAATGTGCAAATGTTACATAACTCTGTTTTTTTTTCTCTCTCTCTCCTCTATCTCCATATCCCAAATTTTGATTTTTCCGCATCTCATCTTGCTTCTCTCTTTGCAGGATTTTGGGTTACAGGAGAGTCCCTCCTGTGGTTGGGAGGCTGGTAGATGTGGTCAGGGAGGTCCGAGACATCACCACTGACCGCAAGCTGGCACGGACATTTTTTAACTCCCCTGGTACCGCACTCTCTTATACACACACACACGCACACAAACACAAACCTCGATTTCCCATTTCCATTTTGTAAACCAATTATTGATCTTATAAGGTAATTCCCTCCTCCACTCCTCTCCTATGCCCCTCTGACTCCCCCTAGTGGGAAGCACGTGTTTCTATGGCCAGTGCTCCTACTATTGTTCCACAGAGCATGCAGTGTGCGGTCATCCAAGAGACCTGGAGGGCTCCTTGGCTGTCATGCTTCCGGACCTCTCCCTGGCCACCCGCCGGAGCTGGAGATCCCCCTGGAGACGCACCTACAGCCGCAGCAAGCTGGCAAAGTGTGTGGGTGCAGGGTTTAGTCTGAGTGATGGCATCCAATGCGCTGTATGATATGAGAAGAGTCAGTATTAAAAGTGGCAGTACATTGCTATATATTCCCTTGGTAGCACAATACACGGATGTGAAAGATTTGCTTGATGAGACAGCAGAAGGTGTTTGTCTATTTAATGAAACCAAGTAGTCACAGGTGTTCTTTGTGCAGGAGAGGTGGAAATATTGAAAATATGGTGTTCATTTGAAAATATATCCAGCAATAAAACTATGTAAAAATGGAGAACAATATTTCAATTTTAACCCCATTCAGTCTGAATAGTCCTGTGACTATGGATTTTAGTAGCGTTATCTAGACAAGTATAAATCATAATCAGATGTTTTTTAGTGGAGTCACAGCATTGGAAATGATATACTGTAGATGGAAGTCATAATCCCGCTATGCTCTGTAACATGCAGAAAGGAATATGATTGGCATATTCTATAACCCACTCATACAAACATCATAATCGTAATAATGTGCTATTCAGAATACATTGTCAAATTATTGGTTTCCATGTGACTGTAGTCAGGGATAATGAGAGATGCAACTACTTGTGTTCAAGGTCCAAGCCAAAAGGTGGATCTCTAATTTGAGGTAATTCAAATGTATATGGAACTTGTTCTCCTGGGCAATTGTCAATGCATGCTTGAATCTTGTTTTCTGTTTCAGATGGGAACTCAAAGATGGGAATTACTGTTCCAAGGTAAAACAGACCCCACCGTACAACAAAGGCACACGACTGGTGGACTTCATGGATATGGTCATCTTGGACTTCTTGATGAGTATGTATACATGTGCACATTGGGTTGTGTAGGCTGGTTTAACAGTCTTTGGGTATTTTTTTGTGTGAGTCTGATATTTTCTCACAGCAGACAAAAGCCACAGCTGTGATAGCAGTAATGATCTCTGATTCTTTGAGGAACAGACATAATAAACAGTCTATGATAACATCTCTCGGACAATTAACAAAAGCCAGCATTCCTTCCATGTTTTCTGATGAAATGCGTATGTTTCAGGAGGGTTGGCTTTTTTCTCAGTTGACATTTTCAGAGCGGTTAACAGTTACAAATCACATTAACAATGGTTTGGTTCTTGTCAGATGTACTACATGTGATTCAGCCATTTTTAATTACACCTGTGCTTTTGATTTAAGCAGTAATAATGTTCTGGTTTTTAAAAGAAAATCTGACCATACTGCACAAAATAAAATGAGTTTAAAACGTAATTTAAAAACGTCCATAGGCACTTTATATTATTTCAAAATACAGGAAGTACACAAGGAGTGAGGTACATGGTCATAAAAGAGGTTCATAATATGTGGCAGCAATATTTTGCACTTCCACTTAGCAAAGGTTTGTGTTCTGAAGCTGTACATGTAGAAGGGCACTTATAAGGTCAGAGGTTGTAAGCAGTCTTCATATTTCACCTACACCCGCTGAAGTGATTGCGCGTTACCGTGGCAACGAGTCGTCGCCCTGGTTGCGCTGACAACTTCTTGGCAGACAGGTAAGAAAGTCACAGAAGTTGTGTATTCTTCTTAAGTTATCTATTACTTCTTTATTTATAATAATAATAATAATTGACGTATCTAAGAACAATAAGAACAAATTGTAGCCTCACTCTGAGCCAGCATGCAAGACAACCCTCAAACAGTGCTTGCTCGTTTCGTTGTTGCGACGGAAGATATATAATGACGGACTGAAAGTCAAAAACTAAAAGCTAAAATGCTGCATCTTTTTTCTACCAACGACGAGTTAGAGTAAGACAACTTTCGTCGAGATTTTAGAGGTACGCTGTTTCCAAGTAACGTTAACGTCATTGTAAAATCTTTATTTTTCTTTTACATTCTCAAAAGTGGGGCAGTGTTTGCTAACAGCGATATAAAAAGATAATAAGCTAACATTCTTAATTGCAACGATGTCATGTTGTCAGCGATAAAATACCATATATTTAGATATGGGCAATTACCGAGTTTTTTTATGCCATTAATTTGATACTTTCTGGGTACTGTGTAGAACAGTATTCTATTTAATGCTGGAAACTTCACTATTAACTTGTTCCTATTTTTCACTTTTAGGTAGCTGGCATGTTGAATATGAAGCATGCAAACTACTGCCTATGGTTTTCCTAAGGGGATTTGCAGCATGTTTGCTTCCACCTCAGAAGAAAATTCCCAAGATGTAACTTCTCAGACCTGTGACAAAGCTATAACTAGGTCTGGAGCCAAGGTTAATAAAAAGGCCAACTCTGCTGAAGTGTCTCTTCCACCTCTGTGCCCAAAACCGCCTCCTCTGTCACCAGCCTTAGTGGCCAGGCCACTGCACAGGCGCACCCCCGTTCTCCAAAATGCTCCCCCTGACAGACCCTCAGCGTTGGTGGAGCTTCCTCATCTCATGGCCCAGGCAGGACCTGGGAAAGCCATAGGTGATTCAAAATGGACACAGGGATCTCGACTAATGGCTTCAGCAGCAGGGACCGACATCCTGATCAGAACTGCTGCTGAGTTGACTGCACAAAGGTACACAAACATGTTTTGGGTAATGTATAAAATAAACACAGGCCTGTAAAAGCAACATTATTAAGTATGTTAGGACGATGATTATGGCATGAAATATGCTTAGCTATATCTTAGTATGTGGGTTGAAACGCCTGCTGTATTCCCATAGATTGTTGGATGTCTGTCACACTTTAACACAGATATAGCTCCATTGGAAACATTTTGCTGTCTTAAATGTACTCTCAAAGTTTTATGAATCTAAAATGACTTACTTGTAATCTTTCTGCTTTTTTCTGTTCCAGTTTCACAGGGAATGATAAATCAATAAAAGTTAAAACATGTATTGATAAAAGGATACCGGTCTTAAAGGGTAGTAAAGCAACTAAACCAAATATATTTCCTCTCACTGGCACGGAAGTTGTTCACATATTTGTCCAGAAAAGACAACTGGCAGAATTGGAGTTTTATCATCTGAAAGAAGTTGACGGGGATGCTTACAGGTAACTTGAAATAATATTAATAGAAATAACAAACCTTAATTCTAAACTTCTGCTAATTGTCTTACAACATAATTTAGAAATGCATTCAACTATGAATGCACATTGATACATGTGTTCTTTTAAGACCCTATGACCTACAGGTGGTCCATTCCAGTGAAGCTGGTTCTGAGCACTACATGTTCTCCCCTAACTCCGTACTGCATGTGACAGAGAGAGGTTATGGCGGACTTGTAAGTCTTTCAGAGTGGAACAGAGAGTCGTTGTTGTGGACAGCTTTGCAGAAAATCACATTTTTCAGGGCCTTCAAACTGAAGAAGGCTTTCACCTGGTTAGTGCAGGCTATGCTTCATTTCTTTCTCACCATTGACTTCTAAATTGTGTATGCTAATATATCATTTTTGAATCTTCTCATTGTCTTAGCAAGTGTTTCTTTTATGACAGGTGGCATAGAAATGTGCGCAAGATGTTATTTGATCGCAGGTGTGAGGCTCTGCAGGACACAATGCTGATGGCTGTACCTCAGTTCAGAGGTGCTCTTCATCTGTTCACCAGGTAGCAAGCACCAGAGCAAACAGATACAGTGGATGTAATATTCTCTGACTGGCTGTTTGTGTTCTAATATTTCAGAAATAATCAGACTTTTGATTGGTCCGAACAATAGGATCTTATAAATGTAGGGCTGATGTTTACCTTTTGCAGACTAATTGAAGATCTGAAGGATACACACTGGCTACCTCTGGAGCAGTCTCAAAGCTACACATTGCTGGAGTTCAAGAATGTTCTGATAACCAAGAGCCAGGAATGTCTGCACATTCTGGAAAAGTTGTCACAGTATCGCACTGTCATCCTAAATATGGTACTTCATTATTTAAACTACAACAAACTCTTAAGTGTAGAACGCCGCAATAAGGAATTAGTGGGGAAATGAGGGAAACATGTGGGTGTTAAGGAGGACCTGGATAGTTTGATCTGCTGGAATCATCTCTATCATTGCTCTGGCATCCCCCAGGTGAAAGAGAACTGCTACAAGGAGCACCAGGAGCTGCAGTTGCACAGGGAACATGCTAAAAAGCCAAATAATTCCACCAGACCCATTCACCTCCATCTGGCTCACCAGCGGGAGCTGAGGAAAGAGTTAACTCGCTCTGAAAGCACACTGCAGAAATTAGGGAACTTTGGTTCTCTCGTCAATCAAATGATCGTCCAGAGTCTGGTCACAGTCATCAATCAAGATGTCTTTGCTTTTCTGCGCCATATTCTGAAGGTGACGCAATCATTCATTAAATCCATATGTGTTGCAGTGTGTTTTATAAAGTTGTGGGTTAAAGTATTTTCAGATAGAGCGCTGATGCAACACTTCTACAAAAAATGATAAAGAAATTATCACATAAACTCCCAAATAATTACAGTGATATTTAATAACATTTTGCCATTGATGTTTTCTCCTCTTTTGTTTGTTAGAGAAAGAAATCAGACCAGTGCATTCTGTTCCGCACTGAACTGTGTTTCAGTAGTCGGCTCACTGTGGATCCACCAATACATCTGTTCCAAGAGGCAGTGAGTGAAGCTCTGCTGACTGCCGGCGACTCCATTATTCAAGTAACTATTACCGAAACTAAAGTAACAAGTCCTTTATAGCTTATATCTTAAATAGTCTTTATTAGTATTATGTAGATACAGTTCTTCAACAACATCAATAAACTCACCATGTTCAGCAAACAGACACATATA
Organism: Colistium nudipinnis; assembly: GCA_016785305.1. NCBI lineage: Eukaryota > Metazoa > Chordata > Actinopteri > Pleuronectiformes > Rhombosoleidae > Colistium > Colistium nudipinnis. The sequence continues at coordinate 1,952,183 of JAFBJU010000413.1, forward strand.
GAATTGATTAGCATTATATTGTTGCCATTTTTGATTTCAAAAACTGTCTTCTCTGGTAGATGTGTGAAAGTTGTGGATTCTTCTTGGAGATCATCAGCAGCGTCATAAACTGTGATTTTGCCCAGGATTTAAATTCAGACTGCAGTTGCATTGAATTTCCTATGATTACAGGTATGATCATTAACTCTTAACATGTTCTGGGGCTTTCACAGAAAATCTCATATCTGTGATTTCAGTTGATTTGAGGGTCTGTTCACCCAAAACTGCAGTATTTATATCAGTGTGTTTCGGAAAATATACTGATGCAAAATAGTTGTGTAATTTATTTGCTCAGCAATTGAAAGACAAATTAAAAAACAATGTTTTTTAATTCCCAGGGGAGAATGAGAGCAAGGATAGATCATGTAGTGGCAGGAAATGTTGCTGGCAGTTGCACAGAGGCTTGTCGGATGAATGGCTCTCGCTGCCAAAGCCACGCCCGCTAATGATGCAGGGCAACATGATGCATGGCTGCTACTCTCCTCTCTCGAAGACACAGCTCGAGTGGCAGATCAGCATCAGTGACCTTTCAAAACAAGCTGAGAGAAAGCAGGTCAAGATCATGAAGGTGAGACTCGCCATCAAATCTGTTTGTAGCGAATATTGGCGCATCAGTAACTGTCAAAGAATCAGCTCACCCGCACATGTTTTTTTTAATTACCTGTCAATTTTATTTCTTTTTTTCTTTTTTTTTTACAGGAAACTGAACTAGAAATCCAGCAGCTGTGTGCACACTACAAATGGTTGGTGGACATTCACTTTTTCATTAATCAATGGAGTCGTGCCTCTCTAGAATCCATGAAGGGTGAGCCGGCTTTATGGTATGAGGAGCACATCAAGAAGATGCGGACCTGGAGGGAAAGAGTCAACACACTCCCCTTATCAATCTGTACCTCCAACCAACTTTTCATTATCCACTGCGCCCACACAAAGGAAACTCTAGGTACAGTATGTTTGCATTACATGGAAGTAATTCATTGAAAAAATGGCAGGTTACGTATTTGGTCAATTGCTGGGCTGAGTAGTTAAATAAATAAGTTATTTACTTCCTGGCCTTTATCATAATTGCCCCTCATCCTTGTTTTTTTCAGGCCAAAAGTTGAGGATCATTGAGCAGGAGGTGCAGGAGCAGTTAGCTGAGGAGATAACATTGTACTCGCAGAACCTCATGTCAGAATTGGAGAGGGCTGCGGCTGCACTCAGGACAGAACCCAAAGACTTACACGACCTTTCCAAATATGCTCTTACGGTACAGATACCAACATTTACCAAAAAAAAAACACATAATGCAAAGAGAAAATGATTACTGCTTGAGCAAATGAGATGTAAATCCTAAAGGGTTAAGAACAGATCTCATAAAAAAAGGCAATACCCTAGTTTCCTGTGCCTTACCTTAACAAGGGTGCGTGATGGAAAGTTCAGATCCTCCTTAGACTCCTCTCTGTGTCAAATATTCACTTTAATTGAATTATTCATCCCATGGGCTCTGCGTTGTCAGAGGAAATGTGTTCTGAATTTAGATTTCATTATCCAAGAATGTTCAGGTGATGCATATTGCATTAGGGTCTGAAGTGCTTTTATTTGAGGGCACACTAGGGAATGTGCACTCGTGTATACTTTTGTAATTGCCATGAGTAAGTACTCTTAACAAACTTTTATGATGATGGGTTGTTGCAGAATGTGGTTTCAGTTCAGGGTCAGAGTTAATGGTTTGGCAGTATTTTTTTTTTTTAAATTCATCTAGTTTTTATCCAGTGCCTTAAGGCACTAAGATAATTCTCACGCACTTAGATGTCAGAGGGTCTGAGTGACGTAAAAGCACTGTACCTGCATAGCTTTTCCATGAAATCGCCCTTAACCCTCTCTAAACTAGAAAATATGTATTTTAGATCCTGCATGCATTGAGGCTTCATGAACTAGTAAAATGAATACTAATCAAATAACTTCTCATTCTGTCTACAGGGGAGAGAGTCTTCTAAAATGGTGGCAGACATGCAGAAACGGCTTGACTACATTCACTCCCTCAAGAACATTGTTTGCAAGAACTATAGAGAGATGACTGAGCAGGAGCTGACACTAGAAGAAAAGGTCTGCAGGCATAAAGGGAAAATATGTAATTTATAACCACATTTGATAACATGTCAACGTTTTTACACAGAATTGAAATTGCTATTGTCTATGTTTTATATTAAGATGCTGGGATTGTGGGAGCATTTCACCCCTCTCTTGAAGGAAGCAGACACCACTGTATGTCATCGTTTTCCTCCGATAGCTAATGCCCTGGATACAATGGTCTCATTTTTGGGCTGTGAAGTTGAAAAAGTGGTCTCTAATGCTACAACTGGAGCCTTTGATGACCCAACCCAGAATGCCAAAGAGATGGTCTCAAAACTAAACTATATGTGTGCACATATGCACAGTCTAAACGAAAAGCTGGAAAAACTGAATAGGAACAACCAAGATTTACAAGGTCGACATTATGGATTTTGTTTAGTTTATAGATTACAGATGAATTAAGTACATATAAAAATCAAACGGGTTACTTGTGTTCGTAAACGTTTGTTCTGGTGCTTCCTATTAGAACATACAGTTGATTTGAGCTGTGTGAAAATGGATATTCAGAAAGTCACAGCCCGTAAAGAATTGTGGGAGCTGATAGCTGCGTACACGACATGGATGGACGAATGGAAACCGCTGCTTCTCTGTGAGGTAACCCGTCTAACCTCTCTGTGCTTATTGACAGGACGGGATGATGCTATGCACCTTTAACCATGCAGTATTTTGTTGTCCATGTGAATGAACTCAAAAAACATATATTTTTTTCCTGTCAGGTTGTCGTGTCACAAGCTCAGAAGAATATTGTCGGGTGGAAGAAGCAAGCTCTGTCTCTAACAAGTATCATACCTACTCATGACCCAGTGCTGCAGGAGACTCTGGGAATTCTGGAATGCTTAAGCCATCAGATTACAATCGTGGCCCAGCTACAGAGCCCCATACTACGACATAAACACTGGAGAGCTATTTTCAAAGGTCAGTGTGTCCTGTATCATTTGCCTACCTTTTAAACTACAGCATATCGGAAATAATGAAATGTTATATATATTTAAAAATATGTATTTGTAAATAAATATTTGACAGGCTTGGGTCTGCTGTATGTCCCCGAGAAAAAAGTGACAGTTGATGAGCTAATGTCCAGACAACCTGAAGGTCACCTGAAACTAATTAACAAGGTAAGGGCAAGGGACATGTTAAATCTTGGGAAGTTTTAAAATATTTCTCAGTGAAAATATGTTTAATGAATGACAAAATGCTTGAATATTTAATTAACATTTAATCCATTGTGCACTTTACTTTGTCAGATTTGCAGGGACGCTCAAGCAGAATTTAACATGGAGCAGACCTTCCAAAAACTTAGACAGGGATGGAAAGCCAGATGCTTGGATCTGCATAAATTCACTTGCCCGGTTTGGCAATATTGTAAGCTACTGCATGGATCAAAAGCGGGCACAGCTTCAAATCTTCAAATTGCCAGTCAACACTCCTGTAATAAGGACAGATTCATCATTATCGGTTAGTATCAAGCTAGGAAATCAGATGTAGTCATTGTAAGCATACTTTATCTGTCCATGTGTGGCAATGTGTCAGTGCAAGTTTCTCTCCAGTTGGTAAAGGTTTCCATGTTTCTTTTTCCATGCAGGTCTTGAAATACACTTTGCAGAGATAGAGAATGATTTAATGACTCTGTCTACCATGTTGAAGTCTCCATACAGTTTTGAGTTCAGGCAACAGATGGAAGACTGGGTGCAATCACTGCAGGAACTTGGTAAACAAGATATTCTAAAAATACATTTAGAAACACTTGTAAAATTACAGTACGATGTCAATGCATGTCTCTGCTTTTTCATTTCATATCAACAGAGAAGCTGCTCGATTTATTTGAAAACTACCTGAAAATATGGTCGTTCCTGACAAATATGTTTAATGAAACATTCTTTTGTGTTCAAAGGGCAGATCTGGTATGCGCCTGTGTCATGTTATTCAAATATTTACAATGTTGATACATTTTAGAACTTTGCAACACATTTATTTGACATGCTCTTGTTTGTGTTTCCTTATAGCTGGAACAGTTCGCACCAGTTGATGAGACATATAAAGAAATTATAAGCATTATATCAGCTGACCCACATGTTTGGAACATTGTTAATTCCAAGAAGATAAAGATTCATGGTAAAAGTCTTAGCCAGACTCTCAGTGGTGGCCTATCTACAATGGAGGCTATTTCCAACCAGATGGTGGATGTCCTACACACTGTGCGTGATCAGTTCCTGAGACTCTGGTTCCTGAGTGACAGGGAAGTAATACAGCTACTCTCTCTTCACCCAACACCTTTCATGCTGCAACACTTTGTACGAAAATGCTTTAGAGGGGTACACCGGCTTGATGTGGATAGTGGAATGTCATGCATTACAAGAGATACAAGACAGGCGGTGGTGCTAGGAGTTTTTGCCACTCTCCAGGAGCACATCGCCTTTCTCTCTCCTTTGGAACCAAACCTCAATGCCTTGGTTTGGCTGAGCAAATTTGAGAAACAATTAAAGTTGACCATGGTCCAGCTTGTGAAAGGATGTGCTGTCGCGCTGAACCAGCTTCAACCATCCAGTCAAGATTTGACATGTGAGAAGAAAGCTGGGAACACCACGCTGCACAATGATGATAAGAGAAAAAATGTTGAGCCTCTGCTGTCTCTGCTCAGTGAATATCCTCTCCAGTGTCTACTGGTGGCGGAGGAGTCAGCATGGTGCAGTGTTCTTCTGCAAGCTTTTCAAGAATCAAGCCCTGTGAAGCTGAGCATCATGAAGGCACACATCTCTGAAAAACTGAAAAACCTTTGCCAGTCCATACGGGATAGGGCCACGCAGGTTAAAAGTGAATCTCTGCGTTCCAAATACACAGCAGTGTGTCTGAGGGCGTTGGTGCAGCTCACAATGAATCATGCACAGCAGCTATCCCGACTTATGGATGTAAGATGTCAGCTAAAGTCATCTTTCGAGTGGCAAATTTTGATGAAGTATTGTATGAACTCAGAATGTCAGAGTGTGAAAGGCAACACTAATCCCACGTGTTATGTAGATGTTCTGGGCCATCACTTCCAATATGGCTACGAGTACTTTGGTCCAAAAGACTTGTTGATGGTGCATAATCCATCCACAGACCGGGCAGTCCTGGGGATTCTCCTCGCCCTGACACAATACAGATGTGGATTTGTAAATGGACCTTCCATGTCTGGAAAGAAAACAACCGTAATGCATTTAGGGAAAGCTCTAGGGCGGCAGGTTGTCATTATAAAGTGTTGTCCAAGCATGAGACCTGATGCAGTCCAGCAGATGCTGTTTGGTGCCCTCCAGATGGGAGCGTGGCTTCTGCTGGATTCTGTGGACCTGCTTACACAGGGGGCTCTGTCGTCACTGGGACAGCATCTATCAGACATCCACTGGTCCTTTTGTGAGTTAACAGGGAACAGCAATCAAGGAATAAACAATGAGGGCATGCCTACTGATGAAGCCATAGGTGGCACAAACTTTGATCTGGAGTGCCATATGGAATTTGCAGGGAAAAACATTTCTGCTAATTTCAACTATGGATGTGTTCTCGTCTCTTCGAAAAGGTGTCTGTCGGACGTTCCAGAGAGTCTGCAATTTGCAATGAGACCAGTTGCGTTAACTCATCCAGATTACAGGATCATTGCAGAAGTAATGCTGACTTCCATCGGTTTCTCAGAAGCCATGTTGTTGAGTCAACGTCTGGTGTCTCTCATCAGCCTGGCCAGGGATTCTCTCTGTCTGCCCGATTTCATTACTAAACGCCAGAGCTCTTATCTTGTTCTTTTACAAAAGATCATCTGTGCCTCTGAAATACACCTAAAACAAACTGTCAGGCAACGAGAATTTTCTCAAAAAGTGTCTGGTGCAGATGTTGATAAGGATGGTAAAGAATCGGAAAAGCCTTCCAGGCTTGTGCATTTGTCAATTGTGCAAGGCTTGACTGAGGAAATGGCCATTGTCAAAGCAATTCTCTCTGTCTTGTTGCCATTCTTTTGTGATCACAAGAAAGCTTCACAGTTTGACATGATTTTCAAAGATGCATTCCCTATCGCATGCCAGTTTCCTCTTTTCCAACAATATATTGAGGAAGAAGAAAAGAACCAACTTAAAGATGCAATTACAAAAGAATTGCAAAGGAAAGGGTTCCAGCCTCACACAGAAGCAATTTGTAGCATTCTTACACTCCACCAGACGTTGAAACTCTCCCAGGCACTTCTGCTTATAGGCCCCCCAGGTAGTGGAAAGACAACCTGTTACTCGTCTCTAGCTGGAGCACTCACTAATCTGGCTGCCATGGAAGAGAAATATGTGCTTGAAAATGACAATACATTTCAACGAGATCTCCCAAAGGTAGATCTGCAGATCTCCGCTTCAAACTGGAAATCGGTTGACACGGTGGTTTTGTTTCCTAATGCCATGTCCCATTGTGAGTTATTTGGTTTCCTCTGTGGAAAGAGAGGATGGCAAGATGGAGCGGTTCAAAAAGTGCTGAGATGTTTAGAGCGTCGGGAAGGCACAAGTTCGAAACTGCACAACAATAACAAGAAAAGTGATCATGCATCAATAGTGAAATGGCTGGTAATGGATGGGGAGCCTGTGGGGCAGCCTGGGTGGTTAGATGCCTTAACCACACTCTGCAATCCTGTAGATCCATATCTCCTGCTGCCATCTGGTGAAAAACTTGTGCCACCCCAATCGTACCTAAAGCTACTCATGGAGACCTCAGACCTAAGTGATGCAAGCCCCTCTGCAGTGACCCGCTGTAGCCTCGTTCATTTCGCAGGAACTGATCTGTGGAAGGTCGTGTGGAGGAATGAAATAGACACTCTTAACTGTGAAAACAGACTGGATAAGGGAACTTTGAAAATGTGGAAATGTCTAGCTGAAGATCTTTTTTCCAGCACTCTTAGTTTAACCTCTGCTGTCCGTAGCAAAGGACAATCTTCCAAAAGCCCTGTGTATGGGCTGCAAGAAATCCTTTCATTTCTTAGGATCCTCTGTGCTCTCCTCCAACATTTTGGGAAGGAAATGGAAAACGTTGAGGCAACACCAAAAAGAGACAGAGGAGGTATGAGCAGTATTCCTCAGCTTCATCAAACTGTTGACCGTTAAACTGATTGTAGTGTCATATTTTACCATTATTGAAAACATCGCTTACTCTCCCTACAGATGTACCCCTACATGGACCCAGTATACCCGGTACACATTGCCAGAGTAAACAACAGCTTCTCGCCAGAAACCTTTTTCTGCTGTCTTATATTTGGGGATTTGGCGCACATCTGCATCCTTGGTAGGAGAATAAATTGTTCACTCTTGCTATCAATATGTAATTTTTGGGTAGCTTTGGAAAAAACATTCTCCAAGATAAATCTCAGTGAATCATTTATGTGTTTCTTCTATTTCAGTCGCTGGCCACAGTTTGACTTGCTGGTCCGCCAAGTGTTGTTTTCTTGTCGGTACAACATTTTGGTTCCTGATGAAGAGAGTGTGTTTGAACATTTTTTTAGCATCGATGGTAAAATGTTTCCCAATAACACACTGTTGACAAATTCCATCACTCCCAAAGTAAGTCTTGAACAGTGTCTATTGTAGTTAAAATTGGAATGTGTTCATCTCTGCATTTCAATATTTTAACTCACAAATGTCTGTATGTCCATAGTATGGGAAATACATGTATCTCCTGAACGTCATGTTGGAAGCACATCAGCCAGTTTTGCTGGCGGGAGAGCCTGATTCTGGTAAAACCAGCCTGTGCCAATCCCTACTAAGTTTTGACAAACCACACATTAGCCTGCTGGCCAGTCCACTCCTGAGCTCCAGAGACCTGCGGACTATACTGAATAACATAAGCTGCCAGAAATTATGTAAAGACACTGTGGGACCTGCCAACAAACCGACAAGACTGCTTCTATTTGTGGATGATTTGCACGAAGCCCCCTGTGGTAAGTAAGAAAAGAGCATATATGATAATATGTTAATTAATATGTTGATCTGATTCAGTGATTTGATTTTATAATGATAAATATTGATTTCCTTCCTACTGTTAGATTCCTTTGGAAAGACTTCCACTGCTCTTGAATCGTTACGACAGAGTATTTCACAGGGTGGGATTCTAACATTTGATAACTACCAGTTCAGGTTAATGAATTCTGGCACGGTGAGCTACATGGCTACCTGTTGTGCCTCTGCATTGGACTGTCACAACAATAATGGGCTACCCTCACGACTTTCACGCCTATTCTCCATCTTTGTACTCCCACTCCTATCTCTCGACTTCATATTATCTATCCATTCTCCGAGGCTACAAGCCTGGCTTAAAGGAATGCCACTTCAACAGAGTGGTGAGGATATGGCACGCTGTATCATCACTGCAACCCAAAATCTGTACCATGCGGTGTGTGACCAATTCCAGTCTACTTTGCATAGCCCCTATTTCATTTTCTCCCATCATGACCTGCACAAGGTATTTCATGGGATGTACCTGTGGCAGCCTAACGTCCACAACACAGGGACAATGCAGACTAAGGAGTATGCAGTACCCGGGTTTCCTAACTTCCTGCCAGAGCCTACAGAACCAGTTCTTAAAATAGCACATGTCTGGATGCACGAGTGCATGCGCACGTTTTGTGATAGGTTATGCACAGAGGATGAACGCAAAACTGTTGTGTCACTCGTATACAAGGTTGCATCAAAACACTATAGAATTGGATTGGCTGATGAACCCCAATCAGAGGATACAGATGTCCCACCCGCTGTCACGAGCCAGAGTCCAGAAAACCAACCTTTCCCTTTCTATAGAAACAACTCTTCAGAAGGGGGAAACCTCGAAACCCACCCTCTTCAGCCCCAGATTCTGCAGCATATAGAGGATATAATGGCTAGGCTTGTATTTGGACCTGAGTTTCTTGAGGCCTTGAATTCAGTGGATCAGGAAGACATTTCCAAATGCAGCTTGTGTTACAAGGAGCAAAACCTCGATGTGCAACTGCAAAAGCTGTCTGCTCTCCTGGACAGAAATTATGAAAATAAAGGAGCTGAAAATGATAACAACTACAATATCACTTCCAGATTCATTGTGCACAGACAGAGATTGAAACAGCTGTTTCATGTACTCAGGGCTATGCTCATGCCTGGAGGTCATGGATTACTCATTGGCTCAGGAACCGGCCGTAGAACCACTGTCCGTTTTGCCGCCTACATTACAGGCTACCAGTTGTTGGAGATACATTCAGGCAATGAGAGTAAAGTGCACGAAATCCTGAAGGAGGCTGGAAATCAAACTAGAGTGGATGGAGGCAATGTTATCATACTGGTCCACGAAGAAATAAGCCAGTCCGTAAGAGAAGAGCTATTGGTGGCAATGGCCCACAGAACCTACCCAGCACTCTACACAGAGGAGGAGCTGGAGAACCTGGCGTCCAGAGTAACGGCTGTGAAAAGGTCAAAAAGATACCTCATGGACAGCTGGATGCTTGATAAGTAAGAGCAAATTCATTATTTCATTTTAGTGCCAGAATTAAACATTAGACTGTGTTATTACAGAATATGACCGAGAAATACATTCATTTAGTCTAAAGTGTTCATATATCAAATTGAATGACATCCATAAATGTATGCAATGCTTATGTGCTTGTGAAATGCCTGCTAATCGTTGCAATACTATTGTTTGTATGTTGATGGCTTTCCTACTTATCTGGTAAATATTTGTAAAAGTTGAAATATGTACATAGTTTATCATGTTCAGCCCATTTCTTTCATTCAAGGTACTTAAGCAAAGTCCACAGAAAAGTCCATGTGTTCCTTCTGATGTCCTTTAACATGCCAGACACCAGCGATGAAACCCATGTCACAAATGTAAGTATTTTAATTGACATTGAATTTTAACTGTAGCTTTCTGTCAGAATGGAATAAAACAATAAATACCAGACCAAAGTTGATGAAGTTTTACCTTTTATGTTGCAGAGACAAATGTTGAAGGCCATGGGCCTCAGCTGCTGCGTTGAGGTGTACCAGCCATGGTCCCACCAGTCTTTGGTGGAAGTTGCTGCCCAATGCCTTACATCCTGCCACAGCATAAGTGAGTTAAGTTGTGCTCATCTAATATTGCACCACATTTGTTATTTACCAAGACATCCTTTTCCTCTTCTTCGATTCAGTGTACCGAGAAGGCTCATTGGCCAGCCTCTCTGTGGCCATGGCAGGAGTCCATCAATCTGCGTGTCAGTATGCTTCTGTCCTTCTAAAAGCTTCGTCTTTTAACCCTCACAAATATATGGAGTTAATTTCCCACTTTGGTTACCTCTGCAACTTCCTGTACAAACAATGGCAAGGCAAAGCCAGCAGGTAAGGAAGTGCCTCTAGTATTTAATGCACTGCGGTACATATATACACATATCAGTACATTTGTGATTTCCTGTGAACTTTATCTGAAAGGGACCTTATGCTGAGTAACAATTAAGTATAAAGTGCACAACTACATCATACATGTATCCACCCCTTTGGATTGCTTGTTACACTTTAACTTAGCATGTATTGCTTTGGAGTTTTTCCCTTACAAATACACATACTGGTCTAGAATAACATGCTTTTTTTTACAGAGTTACCTCTGTTCTGTCTCATTTGGATGTAATGAACAATGCAGCTCTTCAGAACAAACAACACATAGAAAGACTGAAAGAGAAGGTTGCTGAGACACGGCAGGTATTGCACAGCAATTCAGCATATGCAGTTCAATTGAAATCAATATTCTGTATACTGTTACTGCAGGGGTGGCAAGGTTGATTCTTTCATATTCTGAATAACATATTATACTCCAGGGGCTATTCTTTATTAAATTCAAAATGACAAACCCCTTACGATAACATTATCTTTTTAAATTATTTAAACCAATATTCTTGTAAAAATTGCACATTTTGATACTTAATTTATGATATGCTTTCGTTCTCTTTGTGTTGTAGTGTGAGAAAGTCCTCCTTAGAGCTGTGGATGACCAGAAAAGCCTGCTTGAAGAAGCACAGAGGAAATGTATGGTGGAGGAAAACAAGGTGTATTACCTGGAAGGTCAGATTAAACATGCTCAGAAACAGGTAAACGCATTCCTTGTTTAATTTTTATCTGCTATTATATGCATATACAGTATAATGGTGATTTCATCAAATAAATCATATAAATACTTTTGTGGAGGAATTCAGTTGCATTTGTCAAGAGGTCACATTTAAAAAAATCACCCAACGTGCTTATTCATTATGCTATCTGAGGCTGTTTATTTAGTCAAAGCCTTTAAAACATTTAAGATAATTAATTTGATTTTGTAAATCTTTTTGTCCCAGGTTAGAACGTTGTTTGTGTCAAGCCTCAAAATTCTAAAGTGCCTAAATCCGTCTGATCTGGAGGAAGTGCGCCACTACAGAGATCCCCCCGAGGGAGTGGTGACAGTCATGGATGCTATTTGTTTGCTGTTTAATCATCCATCTGGCTGGGAGAACGCTAAACAACTTTTTGGACAATCTAACTTTTTTCAAGTTTGTGGAAAAACTGATTACATTTTATTCATTACTCTGTGTAGTGTGGTGGCTGTTATATATGCTGATATATGTCCCTTTACCAGGAGCTGGAGTTTTTTGACCGGTTCAGCCTGACAAATGAACAGCTGCAGCAGCTCGGCCAGATCGTTCACGGTCCCCACTTTGTGCCAGAGTCTGTGCGAGAGGTGAGCAAGGCCTGCGAGTCCCTGTGCCAATGGGTCCGGGCTGTATACGAATGCTGCTCTATGCAACATCGACTGCTGGTCAAACAGCAATTGGAGGCGCTGGACAAAGAGACACGAGGTCGCCTGTACCTGGCCAAGCAGCACACGGAGGATATGTGGCGTCGTCTAGAGGATTTTAAGCTTCAGCTTCAGTTTGTACAAAAGGACATAGGGGATCAGCTTCTGGAGCTGCACAAAGCCGAGCAAATTGAGAAAGGAGCTACTGTAACTGCTGGGCAGTTAGAGGCTCATGTCCAAGACTGGAGGGCTGCTGCTCAGGTAACAGAATTTGCCGATATGATTTACATGTCTTAATGTTGGTGTCATTATTTCTTTTAAATATAATGTGTTCTGTCATCCCTCCAGGAGGCAGAGTTGCATAACCAAAACTTACAGGGAGATGCCCTTATTCTGGCTGCAATCATCACATATTTAGGCCCATTTGCATCTGAGATACGCACAGAACTATTGAACAAGTGGAGAGTGCTCTGTAAGACAGGAAGCATCGACACAAAGCCCAAGGACCCTCGAACCTCTCTGTTTACCCAGCCGGACCCTGCACTTCCCAATCCTCTCGGCTTTCCCATCCCTTTGACTGAGAATTTGCAACTGCCTCTGGGCCGGGGACTGGGTATGAATGATTGGCAGCTCCAGAACACTGTATCTGCCAGACGGGTGGTTCAGCTGCTCCTGTGGGGCTACATGAATGGCTTGGTTCAGTACTGGCCTCTACTCACAGACATGTGGCAGCATGTGGAGATGAGATCCCAGAGATGGATCACAGGTAGGAGCAAACACATGTTCAGTGATTTGGCCATTTGTTGCTTCCACATAACAGAACTGGACCTGAATGAATTGTTCAGCACATCATACATATCTGCTCTGCAGGTGACAATGTCGAGCTCGAGACAGAGTTTGGAATGGTGATTTGTGCCAGTGATCCTGAGCTGAGGGATAAGCTCAATCAGGCTGCTCTGAAAGGTGAATTGGGGGATTTTACTCGAAAGAAAAGTGTTCTAAAAGTGTCTGTTTTATTTAAATAAATAATTCAATCTAACATGTTTTGTAGGTTTAAGAGTCCTGGTAACTCATGTGGAACAAGCTATCCACAGTTTCCCTCAGTTTCTGGCCAGATTGGCACCCCCTGCTGGATGTTGCCCTCCAGGTTTGAGGCAGAGTGTTCAGCCAACCCATCCTGAATTTCGCCTCTTTCTTGGCACTGATCTACCTGTCCAACTGCTTAGGGGTGGTAAGAATGATTTGTAGATTCAATATAAACAGCGGAAGCCTCTAATACACTACATTTTACTACCAAAGAAATAACAAATACATCAAAGGGGAATACATTAAGATTTTTGGGTTTGGGAGAGTATCAGAAACGCATTCTTCATCCCAGTACAATAAATGTTTATGTTAGTTAGGGTACAGATTCTTTTGACATTGCTGGGAGCAAAAAGCTCGAGCCGCATGACGGATCAAAAAAATTGAAACTCCACCCTTGTCATTTTGTAAGTGACCTCTATTATATTTATTATTGCTCATGTTTTCTTAGTGATCCCTCCATCCATCTTGGCTCAGCTACACGTAGTTGACCTCTCTCTGAGCTCAGAAGAGATCCAGGAGCTGATGCTGACACAGCTGCTGCAGTCTGAGCGTAAAGAGCTGCTGAGTCAACACCTACGACTCCAGAATGACAAGCATTTGCTGCAGGAGAAACTGGTCGCAGAAGAGGTGGACATAGCATCATACCAAACAAGCACTGTTAAATGATCTATTATCGAAATTATTATGTAAATTATCTCTGCAGTGTGTCTAATAACTTGACTTATATCAGTCAGGCTGAAATGGTCACTGGTTGATAATTTTAGATATTTAATTTAATTTAATATATATAGCTAAATCTAATTATGGACTATCTAAATCACTTGGGCTATAGCTAAAATGTAAACATTTGGCTTGTATGGTGAGGGCAGTGTAGATGTATGAGTGATTTATGTATTTATCAATCGTAGTCCTTTGAGTTCTAAGAGATGTGCTGAAGAAAATTCACCAGACCAAGTTTACCAGACATTTTTGTCTGAAAACTAATCATAATGTAGTTATCAGAAGGTGTAGCTGTTTTACATCTGTTGACTGTACATGATCTTGTCTTAGGATATGCTGATGGACTTGATCCTGCAGTCTTACCCCTCTTTGCAGCAGAGCTGTGATTTTCAACCCCACGTGGTTGTTTTTCAAGAAGCAATGAAGAAACTGCAGGTTGAGATCCAGCAGATGAGTGATGAGCTGGAGTACCACGATGCTCTCGTGTCTCCCCTCCGTCAGCTGATGAGGCTGGCAGCTTCCCTCTACAAGGCTCTGCAGGAAGTGTCCCGTCTTTCCCCTGCATACTACTTTTCCCTACATGGCTTCGTCACAGTCATGCATGATGCCGTTGTTGCAAAAGTTAGGCCATTAGTATCTAATACCATTGCAGAAGTGCCAGGGAGCAAAGTACAAGAGATTACGAACAAGATGGTTGCCCAGCTGCTGGTCCAGTACAGGCCGTGTCTCTTCAAGAGTCACTTTGCGGTTCTGAAGCTGCTGGCATCTGTGGCTCTGCTCCAACACAACCAGCTCTGCTCTGATGGAGAGAGGGCGGCCTTCCTCAGTGGACTTCAAAATATACAACATCCCATCTTCAAAGCTGACCCCTGCCCCCCATCTCAGACTTCTCCGAGGTCCAGCACTTCTGTGCCCAGCTGGGTACCCACTCACGTCCACCCAGAGCTGCTCTGCTTGGAAAACGTCCCGGCCTTCAGAGGGCTGATTTCCTCGCTTTCCACTTCCCCGGCACAGTGGCAGGAATACCTGCGCTTTCCCTCCTCCACCGTGGCGGGCACTGTGCCTTGTCAGTCCCACTCCCATCTGTCCCTTCTACAGCGGGCTCTCCTCTGGAAAACCCTGCACCCCGAGTGCCTCGAGGGACTTGCTGATGCGATGGATGCCTGCCACCTCCACCTCCCTGTTCAGACTGTGGGGTCTGCGGAGTCTCTGTCACAATACCTTGTCAAACATGAGGGACCCATCATTCTTGCTTCGCCCCGTCCAGGGGTAGATAACTGGACAAGTATTCATCCCCTTCACTTAATAAAACAATTGGCAGACTGTGTGGCAGAAACGGGACACAAACAGGAGGTAAAAGACCATTTTATTTTTATTTTCAGTGAATGGCTGTAACCAGTTTAAATCAGTGCAGTGTTTCAGGTTTTTTTTTTTTTTGTTAGGTTAAATTCATGTCTTTCGGGGCACAGTGTGACAGAGAGGCCACCCTCTCAGCACTGGAAAAGGCAGTCAGGAATGGCCAATGGCTTGTTCTTGACGGTCATCTGTTGGAACAATGGGATGATAAAGTAGTGGCTCGTCTTTGTCACATGATATCCTTTTCCAAAGGTAAGTAGTCTATTTATAATCGATGTTTTATTCAAATCATTATCATAATTAACAAATGGTTATGACCCAAGTTACAAACTGACCTTACTCTTTGCATGCATCTATCTGTTTGCCTGTCTCCCTTATTTTCTACATGTTGCCTGTTGCACAGAAGAGCAAGGCCTCATTCAGCCCTGCTTCCGTTTGTGGTTTTTAACTCAAGAACATGCATTACTCCACATACCAGGTAGATCTATTTTAGTTCCCATGTTACTCTGTGTATGTTTTTTTTTTTTAACATTTTCAATTAAATGGTATTTTTTTCCTCTAGTCATACCAAACCATAAGCTATGTGTGCTTTAATAAAAAAGAAGTAACTTCCGTTTTTCATGGTGTTTGTCATGTAGTGGAAGTATTATAACATTAATAATAATGGCTATTTTTTATTGTTAAACAGCGGCAGTGAGAATGTGCGCCCTGTCACTTGTCTGTGACTCTCCCTTGGATCTGAAGGCTGAACTGAGCAGCTCCTTGCAACAGGTTGCTTCTATAGTACAGTGTCGATCGCTGTCGGATGTGAAAGCAGACAACATGGAGCTCCTCCTCCGCTGTGCCATCTTCCACTCTGTCCTACTGCAGAGACAGGGCTGTAAACACTTAGGCCAGGGGAGCATCTACAACTGGTGAGGAAATGGGCACACACTGTTTACTGTAGTTCAGGTAGAGGTGTTGTCTTGCTGAAAGATACTTGTACCTCCTCATTGGCTATCATACCGGCGTAACAATAGTCTAAAAACAATTATTTTAAAAACAACACAAACGTCTCAAATGGTGCATATGAGTGCATGTGGATTGTTTCTATTTCAAAGGAGTCAGCAAGACCTCTTGGCTTTGGTGGATGCATATGATTGTGTTGTCAGTCGCTGTCATGACAGGCCTAAAGCTTTACAGCATATAGCAGGTGAGGTAGCATTAACATCTAAATCTCTTCCTTTAGTTGGGTTACTTTATGTATTAACCTGTTGTACTTTTCAATCCTAGTCAATGAAGTGCATGGTGGCCATGTGCTAGACTCCGCAGATCGGGAGGTGGTGAAAAGCATCGGCAAGACCGGCCTTGGTAGAGGGGCACCTCTGTGGGGTAGCGGACAACACATCCTCTCAGACATTTTCAGCAACCCCAACCAGTTTGGTAACCAGGCAGCTTACATCTACAACAACACAGCATGCCAACTTATTGATATTGGTGATAGGTTAATGGAAATGTCTAAATTGACCGCAGGTGCGAATGTGAAAATGAATGGTTGTTCATCTTTGAATGTTATCAACATTATAAACAATAAGCAACAAGCACAAGCCTTAGTGCCACAGTGGTTGTTTCTGTCACCTATTCAATGTAAGTGCAGTGTATTGACTGTGGCTGTGTTTAATGTCCTCAGATTTGTCAGGAGTGCAGCAGGTTTTGGAGCAGGGTCTTCAGGATTCAACTGACACCAAAGACCCCCTCGTCCTGGGCTTTAACGTGGATGCGGCAGCTGAAATAATCAAGCTCAACAGCAACAATTTGAATATTCTACTGGGGGCCTCCCAGGCACCTCTGGGAACAGTGAGGAGATTGCACGGCACTCAGCTAAAGCAGCCATTCATAATGCCAGCCTACAGCCAGGCTAGAGACAAACTGCAGGCTCTGAAGAGCCACCTCACAGATATGAGCGCCGCAATGGTTTTAAATGCGGGAGCTGTTTCCCAGAGTCCCCTCAGTGACTTCATCCAGACGGAGTGGGATGAGCTCGTTGATATGGTGTCCTCGCTCCACTCACAGCTCCGACAGCCGGTTCAATCCGCCACGTCGACCTCCGCATGCCTCCTGCGCCTCACCGACTTGCCTCGCTTGGAGAGGAGGGCAGAGTTACTCAGCGCTTATGTCTGGCGCTGCAACACTTCAGATAGCACTTCAGATCCCCCTGGCGTGTACCGACTGTGTGCTTTCAAGAACGCCAGAGGATTTCTGGTGGCACTGATGAAGGAGGCGGCTCAAGTAAATCGCAAATATATCAGTGACATAAATCTGCATTTTCAGGTTAGTCATTAACTTAAGTTAACATGGCCTTTAGAATAGAGATTAGAATAGAGGGGATGAAATGGTTAACCTTCAATTATTATCTTTAATTTACATTATGAAAGATTGAACATGTTCTTGTCCCTACAGGTTCTGAGTGATAGCACCTACCCAGCCTCTCCTCCTCTGGATGTCGTGTATTTGTGTGGCCTGGAGCTTAGAGGGGCATCATGGGATAAACAGCTAGGAGCCCTACAGGACACAGGCACTCTGCAGCCATGCTCACTGCCCCCTCTTTGCGTCAAAGCTCAAGTCAGGAGCACAAATACTACCCATGATACCTTCCTCTGTAAAAATTCCCACCTAATGGAAACAAGTAATGTTCAGGTTTCAGAGACGTCTGCGTCGACCTGCTCTCAGTTTCCAGTCTACAACTGCCCTCTCTATCTCGATGAGGAACGGGAGGCAGTAGACTGGGGGCTGGCAGATGTTAACATTATCACCAAGGTTCCCCTTCATGCCAGGCTAAATCCTGTGTTGTGTAGTTGGAGAAGGGTAAGGCTAGTGAGCATACTCTGACTTTTATGTGCTGTGATACACTTAAGTGATGCTCACATGCACCGATGCAGTAAAACGTCAAAGAGCGATTAAGACCAATGTTTAAATAAATGTATGTAAATACTCCTATAGATTTGATATTACTGTATAATGTATGTGTATGTATTTCTTGGTATGAAATTGTAACACAGTGTCCTATTGGCTGTTTTTCTCATTATATCCAATGTCCTTATGTGAACAAACACAGACTAAATTGTGACATATTTATGTTCTTGCACCCACATAAACAAAATACACTAAATACCCTCAAATAAAGGAGCACTTTTAACTGACTTGTTTCTTCAGTCCTGGGTTGGTGCATTCATTTTTATGAACCATCTAATTGTTGCTATACAAAGATAAAATGTAAAGGCATGGGGTAGTAGTAACCGCTATTTTTAATACCTATTCTTCCCTTAGGTAATATGGACAGACACCACTATGAAACTTTCGAGAAGTTCGGCAACAATACTTTTATGCTGCACCTTGACAACGGGAGAGGGCAAGTATTTCAGTTTTTTTTTTTAACACACAGGCACACGCACACACCTATACATACTGCTATTGTGTATATATATATATAGACTTTATATAGAAGGTTGTCTTCTTACCGCAGGTTTGGGAGGCACTCCAAAGATGAGCCTTCGATCTTGGCTCCACTAGAACAGTGCTGCAGGTATAGAATGTGATGAATTCTGAAAACTGTCAACCTCTGTGTAAAACTCTATAAACTATATGCTCAGTAATATGCTTCTTTCCTGGCTGCATTCAGTCAGAATATATATATATATATTTTTTTAGCACAGTTAATTTTATTCAGTTATCTGAAATGGGTGTCCCTCAGTGTTTTCTATTGTCCTCTTCTTCTATCCCTTTCACTCTCTCACTCGTCCCTTTTCTCTTTTGATCTTTCTCCAGGATCCGTCACTCCACTTGGCTTCGTCTGCGTCTCCTGTCTCTTCCTCAGTATCGCCTCAGTGATGTCATGCGGGCCTCGCTCTCTCTTGATCCCCTTCACAGAGTAGCTCCACTGCTGTGGGAGCCCCACCTCGCTGCTCTCGATCGGCGTTTGAAGACCGTGCTGGAGTCTGTAAGTCGTTGCCAAAAGCAACACAGTGAGAATGGTGGTGGAGGGGATAAGGTCTTCTTTGATGACACAGCCTATTTGAAAGACGTTGCCTCTCCTGGTGGCTAGAGCAGATTCATACCTCTTCCATATGATATTTATGTTCATATGTTCACAATTGGTCCATCATGCCAGTTAGTAATGTGGCCCCATGCATATAATAGTGCATCTATACACAGTATAACTTAGTCTTGTTCTACTTTGTTTCTCCTAATTCTTTTCTACATATTTGAAACACCTTTTGTACACAGACTGTATCAAGTGAAAAGCTGGGAATAAAGAAATCATCAATAATGAAGTTAATGAGAACTCAAACTGCTTTGCAAGGCAAAATGAAAAATTGCAATTGATAATATTTTACTCACTTTTCATTTTGCATTTTAATTAGCCAGCATGGTTTGTTGAGAATAAAATAGGACAGCATACGTTTTTAAGGATTTATAATGCCTACAGACCTCTTACTGTTCAAATTAATGTAATAAATATAATGACTAGCGCCAGAAATCTTGACATTGGCTGCCCTTTAGGCAGCAGTTTTCTCCAACATATCTTAAGGTACTCCCTCAGGTGTGAGTATACATCACAGCTAGTTGGGCAGCTGGCTATCCGTGTCAATCAATAATTTACCTGGCCAGGTCATATCGATGACACCTACTCCCTTTTCTCTTCCCCTCTGCTCACTTGCTTGCTCTCTTCACGAACACTGCCAATGACAAGAGGCTAAAAGAGCACATTAACAAATGAAGAAAGGGACAGAGAGGGAGGAAGCCAATATCATTCTACCCTACAGGTGCTCATGGTCTTTGGAACAGCAGACAGCGGGACGTCATTGAAGGTGACTTTCACTGCCCGAAGGCACTGATACACACACGACTGGAAATAGCAGAGGAGGCTTCCTCAGAAGTTTGAATGGGAAAACAGACTGTTTACAGAAAGCTTTTCTGTCTCTAACATTTATTTTGTCAAGACATTTTCCTTAGTTTGAAATTCACTTTCCCTAAAACTTGGGCAGAATGTCAGGAACCAGCAGTGACCAGCTGCACAGATCAACTTTGACAGTCTATTCGGTGAGTTTGTATCATTTTAAATAGGCCAAAGAACTATAATGTACTAAATGTTCATTTGTTGCCTTGCATGACTGATAATATCTCGAATCTCGGTTTCTTAAGTCATATATTTGCCTTTGATCTCTTTGTGTGTTTCTGTGTTTGTGTTTTTGTAGGACCTAATGGAGCACTTCAATCCAGGCCTCCAGAAGCTTGTTGCTCTAGGAGACGGTTACGTCAAAGCTTTCCAAGGTGAGTCAGCTTCATGAGTGACGGGGTTGGGTACTGGGTGATTGAATAAGTGCGTGTTTGCGTTAACATGTGTATGTGTGTTTGTTCGTGCATGCTCATCTATAAGTAATTTCTTAAAGATTAATCATAATATATTTTTCACAAGAAAGTATAAGGAAGTGCGTACAATTTTATTGTAATGAGTTTATTTGTAGGAAAGTTATGAATAAATACACATGATATAGATTACAGCTTTTACAATGTTCACAGTATTGTAGCCACAGCCAAACTTTGCTAATATTAAAAGTAGATCATAGATAATGGAGGATTTTACACAAATCACACAGGTTGTGCAATGATACAAGGGATGTTCAGTACTCAGTGGGCTTTTTTGCTTTCGATTTTGGGCTTATTATTTTTAAAGCACTGACAAAGTTTTACAACAAGCTCGGCTTATATGAGCTGTTGGCTTTTTTAAGGTTCATACTCATGAAGTGTAAAAATAAAGCATGTCAAACAAAGTTAAAATGTCAGTACTGAGAACATTTAAAAATGAGAGAATTGAAATGTTTAGAACATTAACATTTGTATGAATTATCTTATATTTGCTTGTCTCACTGCACTAATCCTTCTCCAATATTAATTACGTGTATTACACTGGTAACTCGGTGAGCAACATATATCATTAATGCACCTCTGATAAAACAAGAAAAGGCCGTCAGTCATAGGGTAACAAGGCAGCATCGTAAAACTATTCTCACTGGCATGGGGCTGCTGCTAGACTGAAATTACCTATCACTTATCGACGCTGAAAGCTTGTTTAAATGAAATGAAAACATTTAATTGACTGACCCATGAAGGAGCAATTTATTCATTATCTGTAATCACTTATCAGGAGCAATTCAGCTGGTTCAAATTTTTCGAAAAAGCTTAAGTTTATGAGCAGGGTTTATAAATGATAAATGTTCATTGTGTTGAGTTTTTGAAAAGTGGTTTATTATGAGAATTTGTGTGTGTATATTGCAGCCTTGGCTGTTTGCAGTGAGGCCTACTTCAGCGCTGTGGCTAAGATGGGTGACCAGGCTCTTCACACACTTTCATCTCGCTCTCTTGGTAAGTGTGGCGCGTGTGTCTGTGTGTATGATTGATTACCTGGTTTTTCACAACATTATTACCAATACATTTGTTGGATTCATTTCACAGACTAAAAAAAAAACAAGAAACAGCCATTTTAATAATCACTGCATGCACATGCACAGTGAAACACACACCCCCATTTGGGAAATTAGGGCCACGAGGCACAGTCTTCGATGGGACAGCTGGATTTAGAGCCTCCGTTCCAGAGTGTATTTTTTTTTATTGCGGTTGGCAATGTGGGGGCTCGACCTACAACCCTCCAGTCTGAAGTCAGTCTCCTTCCCCGCTAGTCCTCCACATTTTATATAACACAAATTTATTTAACAGGTATTACACAAACCTCTAATGCCAAGGCTGCAACTGAGGCACCTGATGTCAGATGGCTGTGTTGATTCTGCTAGAATTTGCAGAATCGACTTGTGAAATCCCCACCTTTGGCCACACAAAACACACACAGAGGAACGTTTAACGTCAGTTGAGGTAAGGTTGGCTAACTGAGAAGGTCAGGGAGCCACAGCGTGACCCGGGGCCCTATTGAGTGACAGCGCCTGAATTATAGATGGGGACAGTCTTTCATCTGCAGTCAATTCATTAGTAAAACCACAGTCCGTGACAAAAAAAGTGGCTACGGGCACAGAGAAGGGCTTGATGAACTTTCCACTATCTTAACCGTCAAGCCTTTAAAAATCAAAAGACTCGAAATGTGTTCAATTGTATTTTCATCATATATTAAATTATAGGTGGTGGAATAATAATAATCATCCCATATAAAACGTAACATGTGTATATTATTCTGGTCAGTGGTTGGTTTGTCAATTTTCTGATTAATCCAAAGCTTTTTTTTTTTCTTGTTTTACCAAAGGGGATGTCTTGATCCAAATTTCAGACACACAGAGGAGACTCACTGCAGAAATGGAGGGAGTGGTCAGTAAATTGCTTTTTGGTTAATACTCATTCTTATGATTCTCATCCATACTTATTCCGATCAAAACATGGGACCCCAACAGTGTTGGGAATCCTAAATCTTCTAGATCTTATACTATGAATATGAAATCATATGAATGATAATATATGCTTTTCCAAACATTGATTTTACTTCAAATATTGTGCTGATCACCATAAATTGCACAGTCCTGGAAAAGTCAACACATATTTTTTGAATTTAGTAATGATTTGGCATATTGGGAATACCTACCCAGGATGATATCATCCAATCAAACTCAAATTGGTAACCTCTAATAGAATCCATTTCAACTCATTACACCCTGGTGGATTAAAAATGACCTTCAGAAAATACCTCATAAAGAATAGATCCTGTTTTAATTCACTTTATGTTTGAAAGTTATTGTACTCTTCAAACCCCTGTGAATCCTTGCATTGTCTGTGGTGATGAAGCAAAAACATCAGTCCAAGAGACGCAACACAAATTAACCCAATGCCACTCGACCAAGGAATGTTTTCATCGTAACTTGGCTACGTCACATTGATTTTCTTTCCGCTACAGTTCCGATGGTTCCAGATAGAGGTGCTGCAAGCCATGGAGAAAAATGTTAAGTTGGATGAGGAATACATTGATGTAAGTTTACAGAGGAGAAAATATTTCATTAAAATGTTCCTTATCAATCTGAGGACCAGCATTTATTTTAAGTATGCAATTTTTTTTGTGTTTACATCATAAACTCACTTAAATTGGTTATAATGTGAAATTGAATTTTGGGCAAGTTCGCAATTGTCGTTTTACATTTTTTGTGAAGCAAATCAGTCTAGTCCACAAAAAAACTAAAAAAGAGGACAATTTCAGGAAAACTGTTTAGCCGCTAAAACTGTCTCCTGTGCTACAGGGTAGTCGCAGAGTGTATGAGCTGGAGGTGAGGAATCAGGCAGAGCTTTTGGAGAAACAGCTGAGACGAGGAACCTACAGGGACTCTCTGGTATGCCCACAAAAACTCACAAACCGTCCAGTAGTTTGTATCGGTTTGTATGTGTGTGTGTTCATGCTTCCTGGCCTGTGTGCGTGCGTGTGTGTTTTAGGAGAACAGTGAGTACATGGTGTTTCTGAGGCAGAGCCAGCAAGAGATCCTAAAGGAGGAGGAGAGGAGATATCGCTTCTTGGCAGAGAAACACTGTGGCCTCACCCAGTCACTACTCTTCCTCATAAACAAGGTACACAGATGGAATCGAGCACCAGACCATGGCCACCTGCGGCCTGTCTCACAATTTGAAACAAGTAGCAAGCGCAAACTTGCACTACCATCATTTTGGGTCCTATCAAGCTGGCTCAGTTGAACAGGGTTTACTGTGCTTCAAAGCTGAAATGCACCAGAGCATGATACCTTTAGGCTACTCAAAAAGTAAGAAAATGATTATTGAAAGGTATGTCAAGAATGTCTCAATAATGAATTCTCTTTTGTAAATATCCTTGAAAAGAAGACTTTATCTCAGCAACAACATACAATTGAATCTATTGAAACAGAAGTTTTGAAGATAGGATGTGAATATTCATAGTTACATGTACCTTTTGCATTTTTGAGACACCGGACTGACCAGCATTTTCATTCCCCCACGCTTGGCTTTTTAAGCCTCATGCCCTGCCCGGTGTCCCCTGGTCTCATCCACCGAAGCTTTCATGCGAAATTTGTTCCCACGTACTAGGGATGAGAATTAATGAGGTGCTCACCTCTCAACTGTTTGCAGACTGGTGCATCTCTACAGCAGAAGGCTGATGGATGGAAGGAGAAAGTGAACGAGACCAGAGGGTCCAGACCTCGAACACCCACCCATTTGGACCAAGAGTCACAGGTGACAGCACTTCATCTGCTTTGGTCAATTGACTGCACCAGGTTTTTGGAAAACTGCACACCCCTACTATTTTCCGACTACTGTGAGTCCTCATTTAGGGGCCCAGTAAATTGTCGTGTAGGGCATTTACCAATATATTATCTCGAATATTTAGGTCTTCTAATGATTTTTATCTGAGCTTTTCCCTGAAGAGCTGTTAATTTACCTATGAACGATGTGTCTGAACAGCTACGCGGTTCAGTGAGCTCCTTGCTGCAGACAGTAGCCAGAGATGAAGACATGTCCTGGGCCAGGAGGGAGCAACAGGCCCTGGGCAGAGTGCCATCTAGAGGTGGGAGGTATACAGTACTAATGACAATTCCTGTAGGCTTTATTATTATGATAATAATCTGACAGTCATACAGTGATATATATTCTTTCCTTTTACCTGCAACGGTGCATTATTTTTTCTTATTGCCATACTGATTGTAAAGCAACAAAAAAGTCTTTTTTTCCCCCTCTAGCCCCTTCACCTCTGCCCAGTCGCTCTCGCTCCAGCTCAGTGGGTGAATCTTTGGGTCTGGGAGGAGGGAGAGCAATGAGAGCCTTGGTGTCTCACCCCTCGTCATCCAACCCAAAGCTTCTACCATTCAACAGGGGAGAGACCATCACTGTGTTGGTCCAGGAGCCACGTAATGGCTGGCTATATGGTCGCACAGACAGCAGCTTGCGGTACGTTGCAGAAAAATATTTCAGCATCCATATTCAATTTTATCTGATTGCTGAGTTCATGACCGTGGAACAACCTCTTTATACAGAGATGAATAATAATGTTTTTTTTATTAGACATGACAGCTAATAAACAATTGTGAAAGCTGCTTTGTGTTGCCTCACTTTAATCTGTCTTGTCTCTTCCAGTCAGGGCTGGTTCCCTGCTGCTTATGTGGCGCCTGTAGAAGATTTCTCCAACAATTTAACAGCAAGGTAGGAGTCAATTTGACTCTGAAAAGCAATTGAATCAGTAAATCTTAGGTGTTTGAAACAAGTCCTATGTGTAACATGGCCAAAAAGGTGGTAACAGGGTGCCAGTGTGACACATGGGCCTTGGATTTAGAAAGGCTCACAGGTTCGTACCAAAAAGTGAATGTATGTCCTGTATGTGCCCTCAGTGGTGGCTCTCTAAGAAGCCACAGTATGAACAATCTGCTGGACCCCACCGACACCTACACTGAGCAATCGGAGAGCAAGAGCTACGGAGACGTTCCGCCCCCCGCCACGCCCAACCGCAGAGCTTCGGTAGACTTCCGCCCAATCTCCCCACTACCTGAAAGGAAGGCAGAAGCGCTGGCAGAGCCGAAGCCTGCTATTACCAAGAGCCACGTAGAAGCTCCGCCCCCTCGAGCGCCCCATTCTCCACCGGGACAGAATCTAAGGAGAGGTTCTGCAGATTTTCAACCCATCTCCCCACTCCCTGACAGGAAGAGTGAATCTGCATCAGAAGCACAGGTATTAGAGGTTTAATATTATGCACAATTTCTTTCAAAAGTTGGCCATTTATTTATTGCTTATTTTTTTGTTTTATTTATCTTTTTAATACCAAGCCTAGCCTCACTTTTTGGGTTATTCACGTTGACAGTTGTCATTTTTCTTTGGCATTATCACTACAGGGGCAAGATGAGAACCGACTTTTTCCCAGGTAATTTTTTGGTTTGTATGGACCAAACTTTCATTATTTCGTATATAACCAGGAAACAATCGCCATGCTCTCGCTAGGAATCTAGTCTTAGTTTTCCAACCTGGAGTGTGTCCATTCATTATTCATCATAATATGTGCTTCAATTGTGTTGGCAGGCAGGTGTTGAGTACTGTTTGAGAACGTATCGTGTAACATGTGCCATCATCCTTTCGTTTCAGAGGCACAAACCCGTTCGCCACTGTAAAGCTTCGGCCCACAACGACCAATGACAGATCTGCTCCTCGGATCCCCTGACCCGCCAGTGCTCCTGCAGGCAGGGCTTGTTACTGACGCTGCCAGATCAGGTTGTGGAGGCAGGATATGCATTTTTGTTTCTGGAGAAAGCAACTTCATCTGAATGTTTATTGTACAGCACTAGAAAAGATAAGGCTGGATAAGAAAAAGCAAAACTGTACTATGATAAAAAAAAAAAGAAATCTTGTTTTTATGTTGGTAGGTGTTTCTACAGGTAAAACTTTTGCTGTTAGACATTTTAAGAAATACACTCATACTCTTTTAGGCTTACAGTTAGATAAAAACGTTAACCCCTGAGCAATTTCCCTCTTTCTAGACTTTGGATGAATTATGGATGGAGAGTATTTTGGATTTAAGTATCTAAATCCTTACAAGCAAATCAAATAATCATACTTCCCATAAGCTGATGGTAACACATGTTAATTTATTTGGCTCAAGTTGCCATTGTCCTAGTCTCACTTGATGCTAATCATTTTAGCAAATGTATCCCAAATCAGAACTGTTTGGTCATGTGACAAAGATTTATTATAGTAATAGTAGATTTTCCAATATTTTACAGAGCTTCTCACACTTGTAAATGTGTAATCCTCTACACTGTTCTGTGTTTTGCATTGTTCGGTGCATTATATCAATTGAGTCAAATGTTTTGTGTCCACTGTGAGTTACAAGTAAACAGACAGCTATTACTCAACCATTTTTATTGTCATTTCTTAAACATCTTTTTTTTTCTCTTCACAGCTTTCTAAGAGACCATTTTATTTACTACATCATCTAATCGGAGGCAGGGAGTGAGGAGGAGGGGGAGGGGTCAGAGGAGAGGAGGCGAAGTGAGGCAAGGTGAAAGATGAGGAGGAGTGGGAGGAAAGTGCACTGCTCTGTGAACATCTAAAAGTAAAACCAATCGGACGAGATGCACAACCTGAAATACACAGAGGAAGGGAATTTAAGATTTAAGAAGTGTTCCAAACATCTACACCATCTACAGCACTACTACCACCTGTTTTTAGACCACAAGCTATCCTCATGAAATCATTAAGAATGATTCGGAAACTCATACAGCATGAGCGATTAAATATATATATATATATATATATATCATTTAAAAAAAAAATGAAACTGGAAACTAACTCCATGGGCCTGTACTGGTCGTGTATTGTAGAGAGCAGGCCTGGTCTCGCTCCATGCTTGGTGTCCAGAGGGAGCTGAGAGGAGTTTGGAGGTGGCAGTTAAAAAAGATGAATGCAAGGATGAAGAGGAGGAAGAAGTAGGAGCGGGGGTTGTTCACCTATTCCTTACTCATGCACCAAGGCCTCAAACTCTGAAAAAAATAAGAAGAAACTCTAATTATCAACATCTTAAACTATGAGGTTCGCAAACTTGTATATTTCTATTATACCAAATAATCCAAGTAGAAAGCCAAAAATAATCCTACTAACAAATTGAAGGGCTGCATTCCTATCCTGTTATTTACAAATACCTGCTTTGACAACTCTTCTGTTTAAACATTTTGAAAACACATCAATGAGCCGCATTTTGCACTGAAACCCCCATTAGCCTACTCACTATCTTCTACCCTTTCAGCATTTTTTTAACATTAAAATGTTATTTTTGTAAGCAATGTTCTTCCCCTCTCACCATCAATGCCGATCTTGCCATCGCCATCTTTGTCAGCTGCTTTGAGGAATTCTTTTGTTTCCTCATCAGTCAGATCTCTGCCCTCCTCGGAAAAGCCCTTCAGTACAAACCTGCAGGGTGTAGCAGAAAATAATCATCGACAGAGCATAACGGGTACATGAAAGAGTTCAAGACACAGACCTTATGTAGGCCTCGTCTTTTTTGTGTGTCTCTGGGTAGGTGTGTGTAACCTCACTTGAGCTCGTCTTCCTCTATGAATCCGCTGCCATCCACATCCAGAACCTGGAAGACCCTCCTGACATTTTCGCCCGTCATGGCCCTCATGCCGACCATTTCAAAGAACTTTCTAGGATCAAATGTTTCCGCTTTAAAAGGCAAGAGACGAAAATGAATAACACAAAACTAAATGTACAGACTTAACCGTCAGGCAGCAGAATTCACTTAAGCAGAGTCAACTGCAGGAAACAGTTCCTTTTTTTCACAGTAATAATGTGTATGTGGATTGAAAGAGAGACATGTGTCTGCATTCATTGTGACTGTCAGAACAGCGTCTCAACCTCAAACTAAGCTCCTCTCTTCTGAGAATACCGTGTCAACTCTACAGTGCTTACAGACCTGCAAAGGCATCAAGAGCTTTCTTGATCTCCTCAGCTTTCAGCAGATCTGTCATCGGCATTTTGTCTGCTGGAGAGAGTCAGCGTGAGGGACCGAGGGGACACAAAAGGAAAGACATGAGAAATGACGGAGGAATATTTCATTGGGTTGCAAGCTTTCTCTTAACTCACGGTAGGTCTTCTTCTGCTCACCTTGCATCACTCTGTCTGACAAATATAGTGTCCAAACTCAAGCTGCTGGCACTGTAATTTTACACAGTGCAACGTGAGGACAAAGCACTCTACCAAAAAATCATCCACGTTGATGAATAAATACGGCATGTGAGTTATTACAAATGTTGAAGTTTCTACCAAGGTTAAAACCCAGCGCATCAGCCTTTAGTTGTCGGTAGGTGTCAGTACTGAGCTGAAATCAGACTCCTCGTGTAAGTGTTGAGGGAACTGGGAACCCGAAGTGTTATGTTGTCAAGACCTTCTTGTGATTAAAGTGTTAACAGTAAAAGAACTGCTCTCAGTTGTGTGTGTTGTTTTTGTGAGTATGCATGCCTCGGTGTATGTGTCTCGTGCCACATTGAGAGTGGCAGAGCCCATGTAGTAACCATAGCCCCCCTGCTGGTTGCGCTATCTTGACAACGGTGAACCCTCCATCACCAAAGGACAAAGTGACATATAGACTCATCCTCTTCGTACAATTTACAACATTTTCTGCATTTATGTACACCTTTACTAATTTTAACAAACACTCAAACAACAAAAACACTGAGTGCCTACCGATGTAGCACCTGATGACCACTGCTGTGCACAAATAAGGTTTTACTTCAAAACCATTGAAAGATTCTTTCTGACTGTGAGCTTGCTTCGAAAATGAAAAACAACCCACCAGAATTTGCATGTTAAATCAGAGTTTTGTTTCAGTTCTGCTCTCGCAGTCAACTTTTCCCCTCTGGGAGGAAAGAGTTTAACATTTTGAAGGGAGTGTCAACACCGTCTGAGAACTGAAAAGCTACAATGCCCTGAAGCACAAAAGAGAGTTAAAGATTGAAATGCTGATAAGACAGTCTGCGTTGAGTCACGGCAGAGCAACTATATTTTTTATGAAATCTGTTTTATTAACACAGGTAGTCCAATTCAGCTTGTCTGCCCATTTGTTTTCCAGAGGGCCCCTGGCAGCCCAGCAAGCCAAAGCAAATGATTACATGAAATATTTAATTTATATAATTAAATATACAACAACAAAACACTTATTTGGCAACAGCAGGCAGGTACTTTGCTTCTGCTATTGATGACGGTGATTTTTGTCCTGTATTTCCATTTTCCCATTTATTTAATGTAAATCATGATGACAATGGTGAAATTACAGCGTGTTTCATCATTTATTCAAGTGATGTTAATGTTAAAAAAAATGCCTCAGTATTTTACTTTATTGTAATTGTACATATTATTTTGACATTATTATCATTTTTTTTTTATATCTGATTGAGTCAGTTCAGCTTGAGCATTCACTGAGATTTTTCCCCAGAAGCACCAACCTAATAATATTTGTATGTGTGTGACACTGGCGAGAATGGAGTGGAGACAAGAGAGAAGAATTGGAGATGGAAGCAAGATGATGATGGGGGGACACAAAGACATACACACTAACTCTAGATACCTAGATTGGAGTGGGGGTGTTTTCAAGACAAGACGTACACACATTTGGCTCTGGAGTGTGATCACTTTCTCTGCAGCACCACGAAATCTCAGACAGGCCTATTAATAATAACGCTCTGAATGCCCTCTGAGCTTATCTTCACCCACATCATTTCTATTTACCATCGTCCTCTCTACCATCTTCTTTTTCTTTTTCACCCACTTCTTTCATTTTTATTCGTATCCACTTTGATTTATTTAGTCATCTTAATGTTTGCCACTAAAATAAAGAAAGACAGAAGGGTAGGTTAAAGTAGTGGGGGAGTGTTGCGCTGATGTAAACCCTCATTGGATACCTCACGATCCACAAATAAGTCCTGTAGATATTCACTTTTAGTTCTTTACTTTTGAATTTTTTTTGTTTGTATGTTCTATTGGAAAATGCACAAAATATGTAAATGGAAAGATGGATATGCAAGAATACATGTATGCTATTGTACATCTACATAAACATACACAGGTTGTGCATGGGAGGTATAAAGTTATCCACTCATACCAGTGATTAACATCATTTACATAATTTTGAAATAAAATTAGAAATTCAATCTAAAACAAAGAAGTGGAAGGAAAAACAATTCAAAAATTAATTCTTATTCTAGCTATACACTAAACCTTAAGTAATCAAACGTCACATTATAATGTCAATGGTGGTGATACCAGTGCCGATGCCACCTTTTGATTGCATTTCTGTGAAATGTTTCATGGAAAAGCTGTTGGTGATGAAACTGGAGAGAGTTTCCAAACCGACTGCGCAGTTCACCTCAGCTCTATGAATGTTTGGCGCCTTTCAACAGAAGGTGCTGGTATTAGTTCAGCTCTAATTCGGTTTGTTTAAAGCAGCAGCAGCAGCAGCAGCAGCAGCAGCAAGTATAAAAAAAACTCAGTTAAAACCACCGCTCGATGCCTACCCACGTGATGCCAAAGGTCATTGAACGTCAACAAAGCTTTTAGCCAAACCTGTACCATTGAACAGAAATAAGACGGCAGTCTTTCAACAGTGTCAGAGTGTAGGGACAAAAAACATATATGTTACTTCAGTTAATCTTGCACTTCAGCCTTACGTTACTTGAGACAGCCGTATAGCATTCACTGAGAGCTCTGTGTTCTTTTAAATCATTATTCATTATGCACTTATCCCTGTCTTTTACCCAAAACAACTTCTACTGGAACGTTCCTTTTCTCTCAGTATCTGTTCTCCAATCTCACCCTGTTCCACTTCCTGTCTTCTCCACTTTCCTTTATTTAAACTGAAAAATGGCCCCTTTCTTTCTGCATCCATATCTGCATCCATGCCTCATCTCTATCGCTGATCAAGCTCTATCCTCCTAGGGCCCCGACAGGTTGTGTCTCCGTTGGATGCTTTGTCTCTTGCTCTTTTATTTTATAGAGTTAAGTGATGTCGTGAACCATCTCACTCTCAGTCATTTAAGGCCAAGAGATTAGGTCATTTATCATAGGTGCATAGTGAATAAGAACATTTATTTTATCTTTAAAATATATACTCTTTAATAAAAATTATGTGACAATGCATAGGTAAAAAATGGTCGGATGAACTCTGTGCAGTAGATAAGTAAAATTAGATTATAAAAAGATTAGAGCGAGAGAGTTCCATGAACAGGTCATGCATTAAAGTCACAGTTGTGTATGTGTGTGTGTTTGTGTGTGTCACTGGGCCGGGGTATCCCTTATCTAGTTGTCTACTCCTCCAAAGATTAGCAGATATTAGCTGTTAAAATAAACATGATGGAGCCTACTCACTGGACCGCTGGGATGCTCTGTGAGAACTAAGTGGGTGACATGTGTGGGTGAGACATTACATAATAAGATAACGTATGTGGCTCCTGTACGGCTTCAGATGCACATTCCAACTATTCAGTGCCCCCCCGCTTTGTGGATGGCCATCCAGTGTCTCCCCTCATTTTTATTTTGGCCAGTATGTGCAGCAGAGATGGGAGCCTTTCTGTTTGCCACATATGCATGACTGCAGTGCAGGCAGTGGCTGAGCTAGCACGGTGTATTCAGTGCTAAATTTATGCCTGGTGTGGGAGTGTGTGGTAGATGGTGAGTTTTCAAAGGTATGCTCCATGTTGCTGGTGCACTCCTGTCACACAGCCAAGCTGGTAAGTAATGAGGCGCACCTTATCTTCCACATCTTCCTGGTAGGTTCAAATGCATAATGCAGCCCTCTCAAACTAAACGCTCATTTTATTGATACGTTTTGTCTGATATTTAGTTGATATAAAAGAAAACATTTTTACAGGTGAACCCAAATCACCTCTTTTTTTGCTCTTTCCGTTCCTGATGTGACAAAAGTAAATGAATGTCACAAATGTTGCAAGAACATTCTTAACTTTCTATACTAAAAGAGTTTTAGTTTCAGTATAAACGGAGTGAAATGCTATAACCATGGTCTCATTATTCAGATTAGCCTCTTCTTCTTTTTTCTTCCCTTATGATGTCCCTACGGTAACCAGCTGCCAACACGGTATACACAAGTGTGTGCTTGTTGAGACTTTATGTCAATCACTCTTCCTGTTTCTGTAAGTGTGGATGTATTTGTGCCGGTACCTGTTTTTTTTTTTACAGTGTACTTTTGTTCCAAAGTTATATTGAGATGGCCTGACCTTGACAATAAATGCACCCTTGAAATATTTTTCTGCATTTCATTGCTGGTTATGGTCAGTTATACGAGCAGGGTTTTAAAGGATCCATCTCTGGCTCTATAAAAATAGATATGTAGTCAATATGTACTACGCACTCTCTCTCTCTTCTTTGCACCGTCACACTCTATTGCCCTGTTTGTCTTTGTCTTTTTTTCCTATACTGTCACTGACACCATTTAAATTTGGTTTCTATGCTCATATGAGCTTTCTGATAATGTGATCTTCATGAAAGCAGTAAGTCAAAATAAGGCCTGAATCACTGTGAACGTAAGTCAGAGAAAACAATGCTCCACGCACTTAGTGTTATTTAGTGATGTCATCGCTCTGACAACCTGTCAACGCAGTCAGTGTTGAAATCACAAAGCGAACAAATAGCAGCCATGCAGTGTGAAAGCTTTTCTTGGTCTTGGATAGTTTTTGCTGAGCTCTGACATTGTATTTGATGTATTTGTATGTTGAGTTACAATATGATAATGCCTCACCCTTGACTGCCAGTGTTCAGAATCCAAAGCAGTATTTAAGTCACAACAGATTAGATGGATCACGGCTGATTTGAAATTGTAACCACAGTCAGTAACCTACTTGTATCTCGGGCCATTAGGCAATCAATCTCTCTCTCTATTCATTTTTAATTTAAAGTTTCTATTCCCCCATAAGCAACAGAAATTGAGTATTTTTATTTTGAAGTATGATTTTGCTCATTGAATCTGCTTAGAAGCTCTTTCTCTCTCTGTTGTAGGTTTTGAGGGCCTTTGGATTTGAGGGTGTCTGGGTTGCTTGAGTAACAGTAATCTGTTTCCATTAAAAAAAAAATCGTA